>JANHFK010337245.1:0-12184 GCA_036250565.1 Sibynophis collaris | reverse complement strand
CTATTCTATTATATTCTATTCTATTCTATTCTATTCTATTCTATTCTATTCTATTCTATTCTATTCTATTCTATTCCCTCTTGGCAGTTTGTTGTCTTAAGCATGCCTAAGATTTAACTTCATAGTTTTTATTTTTTATTTTATTTTATTATTTATACTTTATTTTTCTTTGCTTCTTCTCGCTAAAAGTTGACTAGATGATTGAATGCTGATTTGTTATAACCCTCTGATGGACTCTACAGGTGTGTGTGTGTGTGTTTCCTTTGATCTATTTTCTAAGAAAATCACAGTGTGTTTCTGGGTATTGAAAATGCTTTCACTTGATTTGCATTTTTATTGGACATTCATTATAGGGATTTTGTATTTTATTACTTTGCAAATAGTGTGGAGCTTATTTTTTAATCTTTCTTATAATTTTGGATCAAAGTATCCAGAAAATACTTTCCCTGCTTCTCTATTTTCTTATTCTGATGGATATTACTTTAACTTTTCTTGTTTCTTGTGTTTAAATAATTCTCTTATCTACCATTGCTAAGTTACATAGAACAACAAGGTATCAGATTACAGACAAGGAAATGTGGCTGGCATCTGAAAAAAGAACACACAGTAATGTGCAATCCCTAGTTGAAAGTTTTTTAAACAGTTGAATGAAATGATAATGGCTTCGAAAAATATTTGGATACAAGTAAATGCAGATAAATCAGATTCACGAAAGGAATGTGGTCTGAAAGTAACAGATATTTTATTTTATGAATATTTTATTATTTATTTATTTATAAACTTTATTGGCCACCATCTTACCATAGGGTAACTCTAGGCAGCTTACAGTTACATATAGAGTTAAAACATGGAAAGTTAAAATTAGACATTAAAACCAAGGACACATGGGGAGGGCGGGGGCAGAATGGGGAGGTGGGATCAGTTATTTCTCAATCAACCACCTCCGTATCAGGGGTGGGTTCTACTTACCTTTGCTACTGGTTCACAACAGGAACATGCGCGCGGTGCTTCTGCACATGCACAGAAGCTTCTGTGCATGCGCAGAGGGCCTGTGATGATTTCCGGGCAAGTGGTCGGAGCCTCCCACCACCATTACTACCAGTTTTAAGAATAGGACAGAACCGGTAGGAACCCACTATTGCTCCATGTGGACCTTATAGACTTAGAACTAACTGAGTTGACTGCACATGCCTCCCTGATGTTCAAGCCTGCAAGAGCAGAAAATTGACTGAGTGGATAAGTGATAAATTAGTCTTCCTTGAGAGGATTGAAGAAGACTGCGGAATGGATTTATCACACTTAACTGGAAACCAATTTCATCTGGATTTTTTTTGGGAAGCTAGATCAACTTTGGAGATTGGACTGATTATATTTAAATAAGTCAATTATTGATAAGAGATGGTATTTAAAAGCAAACATGGATGTTTGATCCAGGTTGAATCAGTGTTAACTGTTGGAATGATTTGGAATAGATAAGAAGCAGTGGTAAATTTTCTATGAGCTGATTACAATAAAAGTTTGTTGACAGAGGGTTTTGAAACCTTAATCTTGCCTTTTTTATATTATTATTGTTCTTGTAGAAGGTGGCCAGACAGGGCCCAAGAGATGGGTCAAATGTGTCATCAGTCTAGGGTACCTTTGTACCCACAAGAGATCTAAATCCAGTGCATCTTGAATTCCATTGACTCCTTTCTACTACCA
This sequence comes from Sibynophis collaris, assembly GCA_036250565.1. Taxonomy (NCBI): domain Eukaryota; kingdom Metazoa; phylum Chordata; class Lepidosauria; order Squamata; family Sibynophiidae; genus Sibynophis; species Sibynophis collaris. Next base: position 10,483 of record JANHFK010337245.1, on the reverse strand, counting down.
ATTTGCCTTCACTATTAGTAGTTAGGATTCTTGTAGAAAACATAAGTTTGCAATAAACCTTTATATTCACTTGAACTGCCCTGACCTCTGTTTTTCCAGTGTTTGACATTAATCTGAATTACTAGTCATGGCTTCAGACCGCAGAGCTGCAGCAACAGTGGACGAGCCGGATGTACGCTTCTTCAGCAGATGCCAAAATGGCATGTAAGACCAAATGTGCAATTTATTCACCAACTGATTCAACAAGTGCACATCCTGACTCAACAAGGGCTTCTGCAACAACTACAACCACCTGCCTCACCTGCCTAGGCACAACTGCTGGTTCCCATCACCCTTATTCTCAAGTCTCCAGGCTGTCTACCACAGCGATTCAGCAGTGAGTCTGATCAGATAACAACATTCCTAGCCCAGTACAAAGTATTTATTGGCACCCAACCAGAGGAGTTTATGACAGACAGATCAAGAGTTTCCCAAACACTCAGTGTTTTAATTAACTCCACTGCCAGGTGTTCGTTTCCATTTAACAAAAGCAATGACCCATCATGGATAACTTGCCAAACTTCTTCACCAGATTTAGAGAGAACTTTGGAGCCATATTTAGATAGAAACTGCTGAACAATGCATCCGCCAGTTTCACCAGGGCAAGAACTACATGAGAACATGTATTGAACAATCTAAGTTCCTTTCAGCTAATCTCGATTGGAACAAGGCAGTCATAAAAGCACATTTCAAGAGTGCTTTCATAGCCAAACAAATGATCTAACAAGGTATTTCCCGCACTCTAGAAGACCTCTATCTAGCCCATCAGTGAAATCTACTTACCTTTGCTTCCGCATGTGCAAATGGTTAAAAAATGGGATGTAATGATGTTCCGGTGGGTGGGGGGAGCCTCCCGCCGCCAGCGCTACTGGTTCAAGAACCGGATAGAACCAGCGGGATTTCACCACTGATCTAGCCTCTACAACAGCTGAGTCAAGCACTTTTCAGCACTTTTAACTAGCCACTTCAACAGCTGCCTCCTCCGGTCACTACCTTGAGCCTTCCTGCCCACTTGGAATTGGATACTGATGCAGATTGGAGCAGAGGAGCAACAATAACGCAGGGAACTTACCCTTTGTTTCTACTGCAGAGAACTTGGACATATGGGTGAAGTTGCCCTACTAAGCCTCCCAGAAAAGGCAACAAACAGCACAACATCTCCAGTATTTACTGCCTGGTGACAAACCTCAAGGCTAGGGAACAACAAATGACCCCACGAGCTCATGGGAGGCCCTCCCAGGCACTGAATGTGGATCAATTGGTTTCATGCCCAGATACATTAGTAACATTTGAGTCTATCCTAACATTTTCCAACTGTCAGGAAGCAACCATCCCTGTTCTGATAGATTATTGGCAGCTGCAGACTTCACAAGCCTAGCCTCAGTCCAGAATCTTAAGAATCCCATTTTCCCTAAGTGTCAATACCAAATGCTAATAGAGTATTAGAAACTCTGAAGCAATATTTGGACTCCAATTTCCAAAAGAGTTTCATACAGCCCTCTCAGTCTCCTGCCTGGCTCCCACTTTGTACTCAAGAAGCAAGTTTTGATCAGGTCTGACAATAGTGGGGGCCCAAACGTTGAGAGTGATCCATAATTACAAAGCTTTGAATGCAGTGACAGTAAGGGACAATTATCCACTCCTGTTAATTCCAGATAGGCTGCAGAAAGCACACGTTGTTATGGACTGGACCTCTGCAATGCTTACAACCTCATTAGGATCAAAGAGGACCATGAATACTTACATGACTGCCTTTGAGGCCAGATATAGCAAATTTGAATACACAATTATCTCCATTGGGCTCATTAAAACATGAGCCATATTTTCACTGATGTGAGGGCACTGATAAACTGCCAAGTGGCCTCAACAATCCTCAGACAGAATGTTTATGACCTTTCATTCCCCCTTCCCCGTCATCTTATTAGAGCCTATCTTTCCATCCCCCCCACCATCCAATTACAACTGATGAAGCTTCTTGGAAAAGAAGCAAAATGTATTCTTTTAATTCCTCAAATACAAATAATAAAAATAAAGAACAGTACAGATCACTTTTTTTTAAAAAAGCATGTTTGAGACAACTATGGCCTGTTTGACCTAGAATCTTCATAGACATGTCTGGATTGCTCTGGGGGGGACACTTGCCTATGATGGGCCTTTTACATCTGGCCTTCAACTCCTGGGAAGGGGAGGAAACCTCTAACAATGTTTTTGTGTTACAGCAACCACCACCTGACTCTCCAGCTCCTGCAGATGAGAGGAAGGCAGATTCCTTTGAGACTGCTTCCCTCCTGTTTTGCCAAATTCCCATAAGAACTGAGACTTCAAATACACAATGCGGATGACGGGGGGAAGCAGTAATGGAAGAGGAGGAAGTGATGTGGAGGGGTGGGTGATATATGAGATGAGCAGAATGAGCTCAAGGGTGGGTTCAAAGGCATCATCAGTCTCAAGTCTCTTCACACCCACAAGTGATCTCAGCCTAAGCCCACTTTGAATTCCTTGAATTCTGATCTACTGCCAATTTGCCTCAATCATTAGTAGTTCAGATTCTTCCAGAGAGCATAAACTTTCAATAAACATTCATATTTATTTGAATTGCATGGACTTCTGATTTTTCCATGTTTAACAGCTCTTCCTGTTATTTTGTCATTAATATAGTATATAGATTAATAGCTTGCAAATAGAATTAATAGTTTAAAATTGGGGGCCCCTACAAGGGGAGGGAAATATTGTAATATATTAATCATTCTTGCATTTACTGTATATGTTTAAGTGGTTTTATCTGTCTATTTAACATCTGCAATATTAACCTTAATGTTTTTTCAAATGCTGCCTGCAAGCTATCTATTCACCCCCAATCCACCTCTCCATCTCTTATCCTCCAACAATGCCATTTCTGGGAGGATCACCCACAAAGGGGGGAAGAGGCCCTGTTCCCATATCTTCCATCCTTGCACAGATGACTCTGCAACCTGTGGAAACAGAGCACATTGACCCAGATGCTGCCTCCAGAAGAGATCTTCCATCCATTTGAGTCCAGGGAATTGGGTTTGGATCCAGCCATCCACTACAAAGAGTCATCACAGCAACCCGAGTGGACCAAACCTTCCCAAGCCTGACTGAGCGGCCTTACCACCAAGCCAAGCCTAATGCCACCCAGCAGACATGAAAGAGAGGACCCTAAGATGGACCAGTGAAGACTAAAGACTCTTTTCAATCCCCAGAAGACACCTGGAAAGACTATGGGGGGAGGGCAGAAATTCATTGTAAGGTTTTCTTTCTTTGCTTTCATTCACATTTAATTCAGTTTAATTCATTCACATTCAGTTAAATGGATTCATGGAGGGATGGCATTTGGAAATGGTTGGCACAGAAAGTTCTCTCCCACCCCAAGTTTGTTTGTTTGTTTGTTTGTTTGTTTGTTTGTTTGTTTGTTTATTTATTTCAAACGTATCATTGTGTAAATTTTTACTGAGAGAAACAGGTTGCAATAAAGTCAGGAGGAATCTAAAGGTCCCGCCCAAAGCACAAAGCAATTTTTCCATTTCTCCACACCCAACCCTCTTGACCAGTCTACCACCAGCCAATGTGATGGCACAAGAATGTTTTGAGAATGCTGAGGTGTTAGGCAGATAACAGGTCTCTCTTCGGACATGAGGGCCTTGGAATCAGGCTGGAACTGGCTGGGAGGGAGTCTGCTCCGTCTCTGAGGGCAACCCCTTCCCTAATTCCCAAGCAGTTATAGCAAAAGTGAAAGCATGTGAAAAATGCCAGTGAACGTTCCTCTCCCCCCTCCAACAGAATGGAGGACACAATGATGGACCTGACAGTCCATGTACAACTCTCTAAAATCTCCCTCAAAGACATGAGTTGGGGGAGGGAGCGATTTTCCCACTCCTCTAGTGATATGCCAAAAAAGGGGATGTGTCTTTCATCCGAACTGATTGAATTAATTTGTGCCAGGACTCCTTCAATGCTGCACTTTTTTTCCTTTTAAAAGGGCCTTATAATGGACCTTCAAACATTTTAGGCAGTGAGCTTGATCCTCAGAAGAAGAGTTTTTACTTTTTCTGAACTCCTTATTATATGCCATCTTTCCTTGTACACAATACTGTTTAAACCATTTTTATTCTTTATAGTCTGATTTCTGGATGAGGCAGTGTTCCATTAATGAGAACTGTTTTCAGTTTTGCAATTGAAGTTTCAAACCCATTAAAAATTACCTCTGAGGTTTGCTTTCTAGGAGATGTGCATAAGATTCTAGAATTTCTGAGGCTAGCATCCATTTTGTGGCTTCAGTTGCATTTTTCTCCATCCATTTAATTTAAATTTTTATCTGGGTATCATAACTATTAAACCTTGATGGGTAGCTCTTAAAAATTTCCAGTAGAGTATCAGAGTTAGAATTATTGAATAGTGGCCAGTTTCCAGTTGTGAATCTACTTCTCTCTTTCATAAAAAATCCAACAATTCACATAATACTATCCAATAATCCACTACAGATTTTCTTTCCAGCCCTCCTCCCCCTGATAGGTGTTTTCTGCTGCGTTGTCTGCACTTATGGAACCATTAAGGATACATGGGTTCAGATGTGCAGTCACTTGTCTTGCATATAGACACGTTCAATTAGCTTTTAGGTCTCTAAATTCTCTAAAATATATTCTAATACATTAATACATCCTCTAATACATTCTTCTCATAATGGATCTTAAATTGATGAAATAATGTAGGATCATTTGGTCCCATCCTAGCATTTAAATCCCCACCTATTATTATTGCAGCTGTGGGATGTTTGTCAAACAACTAAGGATAATTCTTTTTATGTGCTCCAAAATATTGTTGACCAGGTTGTTCTTATTAAGAGGAGGAATATAAATGTTAAAAAGCAAAATCTCTTCTGATTTGGATAAGGGCAAGATAGCTACAACCCATGGCTGTAAAGAAGGCAATGAGACACATTTGAATTGCAAGATTGTGCTAACTATAGTCAGAATACCACCTTTAGATCTCCTACCTGCTTTGCTCAGGAAAGCGGAGATAGAGTTAACCCAGTAAACATCTAGCTTCACATCTGAAGAAACCCAGGTTCCTTGTAGGAAGAGGACAACAAATTGTGATATATAGGGGTTTTTTTTTGTAAAAAAGCTGGTCTTTTGATGGGATGACCAGCTGTCAATATTCCAGAAGTGAAAGAGGACGGTCATTTGAGGCCCTTCAGGAGTATGGTTTTGACAAGAGGAAGCTATGAGGTTATTATGTTGGGCTGGGAGATCATCATCAGCAATTATAGCCTCCTCTAAAGGGGGGTTTGTCTCATATAAGTCCTGCGTCATCTCCTGGGGGTGGTTTTGTTCAGAACGGATGACATTGACCTCATTTAATAATGCTTGTCTCTGGAGGTGTTGGGCAAAGAGATGTTAGGTTATGCTGCATTCAGCTCTGTATCATGGTTTCGGCAAGAGCAGTCCACCACCACCCCATACCAGTGGTGAAATCCATTTTTTTTACTACTGGTTCTGTGGGCATGGCTTGGTGGGCATGGCAGGGGAAGGATACTGCAAAATCTCTGTTCCCTCCCCACTCCAGGAGAAGGATATTGCAAAATCCCCATTCCCACCCCACTCTGGGGCCAGCCAGAAGTGGTATTTGTTGGTTCTCCGAACTACTCAAAATTTCTGCTACTGATTCTCCAGAACCTGTCAGAACCTGCTGGATACCTTTATTTGTTTGACAACTAAGTTTATAAAGCAAATATATGAATTTACAATTAGGACTATTGCAAAAAAAGAGAGAGAGAGAGACTACTTTTTAAAAAAGTAATTAAAATACTCAAAATAAAAGAAACAAAAATTTCTAAACAGAAACAGAAAGGAGAAAAAATAGTAAAAGCCAAAGGAAACAAATGGCCCCAAAAGAAAAATTAAATAATAATGATCCAAAGCACTTTGCTCTTCATGATTTCCCACTGTTCTTCCCTTTCAGAACCTATATTTTATGTACCTATAGATTACTGCTATTCATCTTTTAGCCAACACATATAACCTAAACAATTGATAGTTTGGTCTAGTGGTTAAGACACCAGCCTAGAAAAAAGGAGATTGTGAGTTCAGGTCCCACTTTAACAATAAATCCAGCTGGGTGACTTTGGGTCAATAACCAGGAAACTGCAGTTCAAGTGGTGGTGACTCTGGGCCAGTCTCTCTTCTTAGCCCAAAGAGCTTTGGGAAAATAAGGGTGTTCACTTACTTGAGTTATTTGTAAAAATAATAAAGGTGGAATTCAAATAAAATAAATATAATGAATATAATAGAATATGGAATCGGGTTGTCAGATTTCACCTCTCTGTCAAAATAAAGCTATTTAAAAAGTGAGAAAGCAAGTTATTATGAATTATTTTCCTGTCAGATCAAGATAACACAGCACAGGTCTTGTAGGGCATGGGAGGGGTGATAAGTCCAAGAGCAGGAGTTAGGTCCAGATCATCTTTAGATGTTCCTGAAGGTGGCTGGAAGGTAAATCTCTGGAGGAGGTTGGTAAAGAAGAGGAAGAGCTCCATTTTGGCAAGGGCTTCACCAGCACATAGTCTCTGACCTGGAAGAAAGCATAGATTGCAAAAAAAAAAAGGTGGGTTTATTGGTTTGTTAAACTATTTGACATGGCTTTCCATTGTCACATTGCCTCAAATGAATACTTATAATCTTAAAGGAAATAATGAATCTTCCTAACTATCCTGTTGCAATGAAACTCTTTCCAGGATAGCTTTTCACAGATACAGAGTGATGTTACCTGCAGAGAAAGGCATGAATGCATCCCTCTTCACAAATTTTCCTTCAGAGTCAAGAAAATGCTCAGGATAGAATTCATGAGGTTTCTCCCACTGGGATTCATCATGGAGCACAGAGGTCAGCAAGGGAATGATGTACATGCCCTAAACATTGAAATTATATAAAGAAGAGTATTTTCCATTTAACACATTGTTGTAGAAATTATTGTAATGAAATTTTATGTTTTAAAGGTAAAACAATTGACAACATCAGTATACCGGTAGTTTGAAATAAAAATAACATCCTAAATAAGACATTCATCTTAAAAACCAAAATTCTACCCAATAACAACAGTAATTTGTTCCACCTCACTAAGTCTTTTGTAACATCATTCCACATTTTAACATATTTTCTAAAACAATATGCAATTCCTATTGGTCAGTATGAACCCTAGATATTTAATCTTCTCTATTTTTAATCCTTTTTTCTATTATTTTAGCGTGAAAAATCTTTCTCTTCTTTTAATTAATTTTAAAACCAGCTAATATGCACAAATGCTTCAGTTTCTTCATTAGATGTTCTATACCATTCTAGGATTCCTGTAGTATAAAAACTAGTAATATGTGCTTTCTGGGATGTATAAATAGACTTAATACCTCCAAGAGAATTATCCGAAAGGCCATATCTTCCACAACTCTGACCATAAAATCCCAGTTCAAATTATCGAAGGCTTTCTCAGCATCCGAAAAGATCAGAGCTACTTGGTTTTTGTTTAGTTTTAGACATGCTCCATTATATCCAAAACAGTTCTCATATTATCCCTTAGTTGTCCTCTATGTAGAAATCCATATTTATCATCATGAATAAAATACTGTAAGATCTGAAGTTAAATCTTGCTCTTCCTTTGGTAATAAGGCAAATTTATCAAATTCTTTAATGGCAATAAAAACTGATCTTCAAAACATGAATTGTGATATAAAGATGATAGTCCTTCTGGCCTTGGTGCCTTCGCCTTTTTAAATTTTCTTTATAGCTTCCAATATTTCGAAGGTTATTATTATGGGACTGTTCGTTATTAGTTTCTAAGCTTATGTGAGTTTTTGTAAATCCTATTTCTTCAGGTATTCATCAATATTTGCCAATAACTCTTCTTGCCTTTCATGTAAGTGTAAATAAAATCATGAAAGGAATGATACTAACATTATCTATCAATGTTGTATTATCATCCTGTATCTTTAATATATTTGCTAGCCCAAGCCTTCCCACCAGGCAACCTCGCAGCTGAGGGCCCCTCTTTTCCACAGCTCACTTTGTAGCTATGGAGCATGGCCACGATTAAGGAATCCAGCAGCCATGAGGTGACAGCACTGTGGCCTCCTGCACCTCAAAAAATTAAGACATCCCCCAAAAAGAAGCCCTAGCCATTTTTGGGGAGGCGGGATCAAATGAAAATAAGTCTTATTTTCAGGGAAATACGGTACTATAGTATTATATACTTAAATATACTACAGTATACTATGCATGGAAAAACATACTAGTTCAAAAAAGTTTATGGAAAAAACAAGCAAATAGATTATCCGGTACTTTCAATGCTCAACAGGATTTAAAACTGCATTTTACTTACAGGAAACCTCGACTTACTACTGGTCAGTTAGCAACCAGTTGCACTTACAACAGACCCTTAAAAACAACCCAGATTTGAAGTTCCAATGTCCTGGGCTTCCCACCCAGTATGGTCACATAGCCATATTTTGGATACTTGGCAACCAGCGCACATTTATGGTTGTTTGCAGCCTCGCATGATCATATGACTGCAATTTATGTTTTTGCTAGAAACCAGCATTTACTTTCAGTTTCTGGCCAAAAAGTGCTACAGTGAATACTGGGTCCACTTAATGACCCCAATGTTTGCTTAATGAGTGCCACAAAAAAGGTAATAAAATTGGGCATGGTCACATTTACTTTATGTCCATAAAGTCACATGCACTTTATGTCCATCATGACTTACTATTAAAATTGTGGGTTCAATTATGGTAATAAATTGTTTATACTGTACAAAGAAAGATTGGAACATTAACAAGGTGATTATTTCACAGCAATCACCTTGGGAATGAAGAAGCCTTTGAAAGTTATATCCTTGGTGGTTGCATGGGGCAAATTGGTTGGAACAATATCAGCAAACCTTTGAATTTCATGGATTACTGCATTGGTGTAATGCATTTTGAATCGGTCTTCTGTCCTTGGCTGACGAATCCCAATCTCTTTTGCAATTTCTTCTTGGACTTTCCCTGGGAAAATAGAATTATATAAAGATATTCCATAATTTCAATTTTGTTTTAAATGGGAGTTTATGCAAAAATTCCAAAGTACAGATCTGAAGATAATCATTTGTGATCTATGCTTGTAATTTTTCTTTCGGTACTTTTTCCCTTTTATTCACCATATGTCTTATTCTATGATTATGCCCATGCAGAAAAGGTTGATTAATCACTGATTATTTATATTTTAATGTATAGATTATGAAATGATTAGTGAGATATAAGAAATCAGTTAAGGGAGTATTGTGCTTGGAATGTATGATTCTTAGCAGAAAACTCTCTTCAGTCTTATTCAGAAGTAATGAGAGGTGATAGATGCATAACACACATTCTGTGACTGGTACATCTTTTAGAAATCTCTGAAAGTACATGTGTGAACCCTTCATATGGTGACATCTTATAATCCAGTGATGGCTAACCTTTTCCGGATGGAGGGCCCAAAGTGCACGGACATCCACCTAAACCCCCAAAATGCAATGTGCGCATGGCCCACACGCATGCACACATGCTTCCCATGCATGCCCACATGTCCTGCCCCCATGCACACACCCTCATGCACGCCCCCCACATGTGCCCCGCCCCCATGCATGCATGGCAGAGACTCAATGACCCACAGGATGGCAGGAGGTGCGTGCGATGGAACAGTTCCATCATGTGCTATGGAACAGCTTGCGGAACGGCTTGCATTCTCATAGAGAGGGCACTGCATGCCACCTGTGGCATGCGTGCCATAGGTTTCTCATCATGGTTATAATCACTCTCACCTCAGATTAATTCCTTCAAATATAAATAGATGGGGCAACTCATTCTTGCTTCTTATTCTTCCACCCCCATGTTATTTTGGCAGGTAATTATATACTTTTATTGATAATCAGTCAAATAAAAACTGCTTACTCTGAACTTCTGGATACTTCATCATTAGGAGTAAGGTCCAGTTCAAAGTGTTTGAAACTGTATCCATGCCAGCAATAAATAGGTTATCCACAAGACCTATAAGGTTATCATTATGGAAATAATTATCTGTTGACTTCATATTCTCCTGAAGAGTATAAAGAAAAGATATCAAGGACATTTAATGTATGTCTATAATCTACATACATGAACAGATGTTACAGTGGCCTTCAAATTTCCAGGGTCAGGAGATTGTGACAGTTGTAGTTCACACGAACTGGAGTACATTGTGTTGTTTATCTGTAATAAATATTAGGATTAATATCTACAATGGGCTATCAAACTATATATTAATAGTGACATCTAGACTCTAGATTCTAGACTCTAGATTTCTGCTTATATAAAGCAGTGTCCTTCAAATTTCCAGTGTCAGGATATTGTGAGAGTTGTAGTTCACAAGAACTGGAGTAC
>JANHFK010319382.1:0-12290 GCA_036250565.1 Sibynophis collaris | reverse complement strand
AAGGTTTTATTTAATTTCATAAAGGCCTCGGCCTCCGTCTGGTTAGTAATTTTTATTTTTTCACCTTTCCAGTGGATCAGCAAACCCTCCGGTTATTTTTGTACTTCTAATACACTCCATAAACAACGTGTGTGTGTGTATGAGAGAGAGAGAGATACTTGAAGGCCTAAAACATGTTCAACATTTAATTAATTTATATCATTGTACCTAGAATATCATAATATATCAGTGTAGTACAGTGATGGTTAACCTTTGTGGTGCTGAGTGCCCAAAGTGTGCGCATGCGTGCGCTTGAGTGCACGCCACATGCCCAGATCCCCAAAATGCAATGTGAGCGTCCCTCCTCCATGCCACATTTTGGCTTCCCGATTGGTGCAGGAGACTTTCCAGGCCCAAAACAGGGCATAGGGGGGCTGCACATAGTGCCCCCATGCCACATTTTGGCTTCCAGGTTGGTGCAGGAGGCCTTTCAGGCCCAAAATGTGGCGCAGCATGCACAATCTCCCAAAATGTAATATGAGCACCCCCGCACATGCGTCCCTCCCCCTGCGCATGCATTTCCCCCACATTCGCACCACCACCCCATGCATGCGCAAGCAGAGACCCAAAGAGAAGATGGCCAGCAGGAGGTGCACGTGCATGTGCGGTGGAACTGGGCTGTGGTGACGGCTGGTGTGCCAGGTGACTTTGCTCTGCGTGCCACTTCAGGCACATCTACCATAGGTTCACCATCTTAAAAACCTTAAAAACACCCACAACTTCTGGAGGCAAGTTTTTTCATTGATTAACTGTTCTAACTGTCAGAAAATTTCTTCTTAGTTCTAGGCTGGTTCTCTCCCTTCCATTGCTTCTTGTCCTGCCTTCAGGTATTTGGAGAATAGGTTGACTCCCTCTTCTCTGTAGCAGCCCCTTAGATATTGGAACACTGCTATTATGTCACCTCTAATTCTTCTTTTCATTAAACATATCTAATTCCTGCAACTGTTCTTCGTATGTTTTAGCCTCCAGTCCCCTAATCATCTTTGTTGCTCTTCTCTGCACTCTTTTCAAAGTCTCAATATCTTTTTTATATCATGGTGACCAAAACTGGATGCAGCATTCCAAGTGTGATATGTTTCCACATTTTTTTATACTCACAAATTATAATTTCTACAGATATTCCAGTGAAGCATTTTAATGAATGTATTATGTCCTCGTTTATACTGGTAGTCAGTTTCTGCAAACTTCTTGCATGAGCTTAGTATTTTTAGTTTCTTCTGCTTTTTTGCACAATCTGCCTTTTAAATGATGCGATTGTTTTTTAATTCAAGAAATTGACCGCATATTGCTTTTCCAGTTTCTGTTCATGTTTTTATTATATTATTTTGATAGTTATGTTTTGTTTCCTGCACATTTAATAAGTTCCAGTTTGTAACTTGCATTCATGATTGTTTTTGACTATTTTTTACATAACGCATGCTTTCTTCTTTGACAGTTGTCTGACCCGAAGTAAACCTCTGCCTCCATTTTTTCTGGACAGATATAATCTATCAATATCACTACAGGAATGGAATGTATCATGAATAGTCATGAGTTTTCTTGCCTTTTGGTCCAAACTGTCAAGATCAGCTTGTGTCCAGTTAATAGTTCCAGCAGTGTATCATATAACAGTTATGGGTATTGATGGCTTTGATGGCATTTCTAATAATTTTTTTCTTTAACAGTTTTCTCACTCTTTGCATGTATTCTTTACTGATTACATTTTTAACATATCCATGCTTAATGTTATTCAACTGTAAAACGCCCATATACTTCTAGGCTTCATCCTGATGGTTCCTGGTGGTTTGGCCATTTGGTATTTCATTTCCTTTACTCTTCATAATTTTACCCGGTTTTATTGCTACCATAACACATTTCTCCAGGTACCATTCTTTATGGTAAAATTCTGTATGGTAAAATGTAATATTTTATTTGCATTTTTGCTGTTTGATAGCCAAGATTTGTTTTTTTTCAAAATTATTGAAAGTGGGATGGCAAATAATAAAAGTCATCCTGGGGAAGATGGTCCTCTTAATGTTGACAAGCCCATATTTTTCATTTCCAACTTCCAATTCTGTTTTCCATTGCTTCATTGTTTTTTTCTATAAACTTTCTAACGTTCTAATGCTGACGTAAGTTGTTTCCAAGCATTTGATGATCCAACTATGAATAAAACACCTTCTTATAAGTCAAGACTCTATGTAAATTAGTTTTTCAGCTTTGCAATTCTCCCAAACAATTTTATCAATCAGAAACAGATCAGTTGTGCCTCTACTTTTCCTTTTATATCCTTTCTGTTCTACTGAAAGAATGTTATTTTCTTCCAAATTATTTTAGAAGTTGTCTGCTATTATGCCTATGAGTAATTTAAACATTGTAGGAAAGCATGCTATCTGTCTAGAGTTTCCTGGTATTGTCCTTTTTTTAGGCCTTTTTGAATCATAGATTTTGCCAATTATTCCACCAATCACTGCTGTCTTCCTTGTGCAACATTAAGTTATTTAGGTATTTAAATTAGTCATATATTTGAACCAAAAGTCATGCAATTGATCTTTCTCATGTGATGTCCAGTGCTTAATTCTTTGCCCTCAATTTTTAATCCTTTGTGCTGTTCTTCCATTTGGTTTTTACTAAATTCATCCTCACATTATCTTATCCATTCTGAATTTCTATTTTAACCTTTTTGAGTTCCCCATAAATCTTTCCAAAACTAGATTGTTTTCTTTTTGTTTTCCATTCTTGGAATTTCTATTGTGATTTATATTTTGGTAGAATGATTCTGGTCTGACTGATGTAGCTAATTTTGCTTAAATTAGATGATTCATGCTTCATGGCATTCAATTTTTCCAGTTATTGCTGTTATGATTTCCAGAACTTCTGCATTATTTCTGGTGCTGAGCCAATACTTTTTTTTAAGGCTTATTTTAGTCCCTACTTTCTTCCATTTTTGTTCCTAAATGTTTTTAAAATTATTTGCATTTGATCTTTATTTATCTTGGCTTCCAGATTGATCTTCCAGTGGTTGGTTTTCTACTTTCAATACCCAGTTCTTTTGCAATCATTACTGCTGTAATGCAGTAGTGGGTTCCTATCGATTCTGTCCGATTCTTAGAACCGGTAGAAACGGCAGTGGGAGGCTCCGCTCATCTGCCTGGAAGGTCATCACCAACACTCTGCACATGCGCAGAAGCGCCATGCATGAGCGCCATGCGCACCCTCTCGTTGCGAACTGGTAACAAAGGTAAGTAGAACCCACCCCTGCTGTAATGTAGGCAAGTTTATTAGTCTGTTCAATAGATGTTATTTTAATCCTTGCAAGCACCTTATTCCTATACTCATAGGTGACAGGTGTACTTTTTTGTGTACTACTTTCAGTGCTGCCAATCTTTGTCCTTCTACGGGTAACTGTATTAAATTTTAAAAAGTGGCATATAAATTTATTTGATTATTACAGGTAGTCCTCATCTTATGATCCCAATGGAGACCAAAATTTACATTGCTAAGAGAGGAATTTGTTAAGTGAGTTTTGCCCCATTTTACAACCTTTCTTGACACAGTTGTTAAGTGAATCGCTGGTTTTGATAAGTTACTCTCCCGGTTGTTAAGTGAATCTGGCTACCCCATTGACTCTTTGTCAGAAGGTGGCAAAATGTGATCACATGACCCTGGGACACTGCAACCATCTTAAATATGAACCAGTTGCCAAGCATCTGAGTTTTGATCACATCATTGTGGGGATGATACAAAGGTTGTAATTTTGTCTAAGTCAATTTTTTCAGTGACGTAAATTTGAATGGTCACTAAATGAACTGTTGTAAGTCTATGACTACCTGTATTATGGTTGGTTACAGAATTAGCCAGATGTTTAAAGTGGAGTTGGAATTTTTGTCTACTTACTGATTCTTTCTTAAGGACAGGGGATAAGCAGATATAATCTTTAACAATATTAAAAGCATCGTTGCAGAATGTAAGCTGTTCCAAGTAAAGCTACCTTTTGCAATTGACTGATGATGTTCAAGGTGCTCCAGTTGTTTTGAGATTGCATCCAAGGTGGCTATTATTATTTGTTCTATCTTTATTTTCTTTTGCATCAATTATTCTACTTCTATTTGCAGGTCTTTATATTTTGTTATTTTCTCTGGTTGTTTCTCTTCTCTTCTGCTGTCTTCAGGTATTGCAATGTCTGCTATCCAGACTTTTTCTTTCTTTCTTATCAACAGTTGCTGGGGAATTTATTCAAGACGGAAAATAAACACTGGGATTTCATATTTATTGAATAAGATGTATTCCTCAAAACAAGTTGACAGATTTTATAATGAGGCATCCGGGCCACATATTTCTTTTTCATCTTTTTCTTTTGAGGCATCTGTTTCTGTTTTGTCTGAATAATATAGAGAGTGTATGTAGAAGTGAAGCGATGTATTAATGAAGCTGATGAAGTTATTTTAGTTGCCTAATCTTTCAATTAAAAACATTTTATTGGGTGGTAAATGAATAGCTAGAGATGACAAATCTTGCTAATAATAGTAAGTTTAAATCTTACAAGAATGATGAATGTTACACATATTTTGCTTTTACTAACATTTTGTTACTGAAGAAAAATGATCTCTCTGTGTTATTTGCCTGAACAAGATCTGTCTTCTTGGAATATGAGGCCAAGAAAGCTCATATTATTTGGAACCAAATCATATTGACTTAGTAACAAATCTAGGGATGTTTTCATTCAAAGAAGAGATGAAATAAAAACAAAAAACTGAATCTTGTTAAACATATGAAATATGTGTTCTTTTCAAATTTCTTCTCACTTATCAAGTTTTATCCAGAAATATCCACTGCAAAAAGCTGTAGCTACTGAAGGCCATATACTGTAGAGGTTCTTATGACCAATGTATGATCATACATTGGGGATGTCATACCAATTCATTTATTACAATAGGAGATCAGGGCATCACAACATTTGAGAAGCCCTGATAGAATTATGGATACTCGTGCTTTGCTACGAAACTATGTGATGGGGCCTGATAAATTGACACTTACAGCTTGAAACTTAATGAGTAGTTACGATCAGCTTCTCCTCTCCCCTTCTCTCCCTCAGCCTTGCCTCACAGAATCCTTCCCTATCCTATCCCCTTCTTTCCCTCAGCCTTGCCCCACAGAAACGTTTCCTATCCTTCTCTCTCTCAGGCTTTCTAGCCTCTTCTCTCCCTCAGACTTGCCCCACAGAAGCCTGCCCTATGCTATCCCATTCTCTCCAGAGTTATTTTCAGGTTGGGAGGGGGAGTAGAACGTCTAACTAATTGGCATCAGAGTGTGTTAATAATAATATGATAAATACTAATGATCTGATGGTCATTTTGAAAAATCCTTTCTTAGTGAGCACTTGGAAGCCAAGAGGAACATATATGCCAAATTTCAAGTTTGTAGGTTTTACGGTTCTGGAGATTTTGTAATTACTGTGTGAGTGGTTTTCGCTTTTATATCTATAGATTTAGGAATTGATTTACATAAACAATAGAGAAAAGTTTAATCAAACAGCCAATTTCTTATATAAGAGCTTCTATTAGTTCTTCTTCAGCTTATCCTTAAACTCAAAATATAGCAGGGCAGCAGCCACATTTTCTTTGGAAATTTTATATTACCTGCAAGCAAGGGATAGAGCAGCATTCATTATAACTTTATGTGAAAGTTGTCATATGTGAACTGAATCAAAATGTTGAAGGGATGTAAGTTGTTTATTCGAAAGGGGAAGAGCTGTACTTAAAGTCAGGTTGAAACAATATTACTGTGCACCTATTGCCAATGTTTTCACAGTTAGTAGATAATACATTGTCCCAAAGGTACTTTTTTCAAGAGACTTTTTTGTTTTTCTTTGAAGACATTTCACTTCTCATCCAAGAAGCTTCTTCAGCTCTGACAAAGCTCAGGAAAATCTTCAGCCAACACAACGTACATGCACACTTTAAAGCCAAGAATACACTAAGGCAGAAGCTTGTCTACCCCAAGGATAAAACACCCAGGAATAAACTGAGCAATGTAGTATATGCAGTACAAAGCAACAATTTCATAAACACAAATATAGGAGAACAAACCCATCAGGACAAGATTCAATGCCCATTTCATTCAAAAGACAACGGCCATTCTTTTGAAGGCAGCAAAGTCCACATTTTGGACAGAGAGGATCGTTGGTTTGAAAGAAGGGTCAAAGAGGCCATCTATGTCAAAATTGAACAGCCCTATCCCCACAGAGGGAGAGGGGTATGACAGCATCTGTCTGCAGTCTACAACACGGTCCTTCCAACAGTTCCAAGAAGGCTCCACACCCATTTGCACTACGCAGGTGACCCTGATGACATATATAAACTTCCAGGCGACCTCAACGACCCTCTAAAAGCATCCAAATGATCAGCTGTCTGCAAGGAGTATAAATCCTTCCATTCCGCACCATCCAGTCAGAGTTGAAGAAGTTTCTTGGATGAGAAGCGAAATGTCTTCAAAGAAAAACAAGGAAGTCCAGTTGCCTCTTGAAAAAGCACTTTTGGGACAACTATGACCTGGATGACTGAGAATCTCCATAGACAAAGAGAGTACATTATATTTAATATACTATAACTGAATACAGTGTATGTTGACATTATATCTGAAGATCTGTGCAGTTGTCTTTTTTTTCTTTTTAGCATCATTTTATAAGAATAACACAAAAGCAGTTTTGACTGAGGGTATTTTGTTTTGTTTTGTTTTTTGCTAATTTATGGTATGTCATGAGTTGTCCCAATAATACTAAACTGGCAAGAGCAACAGGAGAAAAAATGCTTTCAAAATCTAGCTAACCCAACCCTTCCCCCCCCCCTCTCTCTCTCCAACATTGATCCAAGAGAAACACTTTTGCTTCTTTTCCCCAAAAAGGCAACTATAAACACACAAGCACATACACGTCCCCAGACTCATCAATCTCCATCAGATATGGGCCACCTTCGGAGAATTAAATCAAGTCGCCAAGGTGTAGATTGTCTGGCCTTTTGGAACGTGTTAAGAGGGGAATAAAAATATTTCCTCAGCGTGCTGGGAGAGAGGCTGGGGCCAACGCAGAACAAATTTTATTTCCCTGAGGGCTAAGGTCAGTTCGTCCGAAAAGAGAGGGATGATAGAAAGAGACGATGAGCTCATTTAGCTGAAGCGTGGGTGTCGGGGTGGCTGGGAAAGAAAGAGGGGGTTAGTCAACGCCGAAGGTGGTCAGAGGTGGAAGAACTGCTCCTCCTCGGATTGCGCAGACACCTCAGGAGCCCCTGCCCTCAAGTATCAAACCACGCCGCTTTCCCACTTCGGAAAAGCAGCTCGTAGCTGGAAACTCAACAGCTCTCCCTCCTCAAGCAAAGCCAAGGACCGTTTTATTGAAGGCATTTGGGGGTCCATCTCGCTCTGGCTCAACCTCAGAGGTGAGGCTCCGAGAGACGCTTCTGCACTTCGAAGAAAACTTTTCCTCCCTGAAAGCGGTTGGGGGTGGGGATAGGGGGCGAGAGTAGCCCCGCCGCCAGCTGGCGCACCTCCGGGCCGGTCTGAGGTAGCTAAAGAGAAGCCTCCAGATACATCAGCCGAGCCTTGAGGAGGGGGAATGCCTCGCTCAGGGCGGCGGGATTCTCGGTCTCCCTCGTCCCCTAAGATACCGATTGAGCAGGACCGACGCGTAGCTCCCCCTTGACTTGGCGCCTGGCAAGCTTCTTTTCGCCTGTTCTTCTTCTCAACTCTGGGGAGCTTCTGGAAACCCTTTGCTTCACCCCAGGTCATCCCAGCGATTTCTGCCTCAGTGCCAGGTGGGTAAGTAAGCTTGGCAGTCGAGGAGAGTCTAGGCTACTGGGGAGCCCATCCCAGTCTATGAATGATGGGTAGCTATCCGATCAATCTTCCGTCCCTTTTGAGGGGACTGGCAAATTCGTGCGGGCTGGAAATGATCAGATCTCAACTAATTAAATGAGCCAGAATTGCAGTAGAATCATTGTTTGTTCAGTTCTGACTAAAAGCTTATATTCAAGATTCGGATGAGAAACATCATTAGGCAGGCAGTAATCCAAACTCATCCAAACCCATTTTCCCCACGGAGTCAGTGAAATTTTACTCCCACGCCTTTCCTTCTCTGATAACATTTGATATTGGCTCGTCCAAAGTTTAGGTAGAATGAATCTCTTTTGTAGTAACCCTAATAGGAGTTCTGAAAATCTGCTACCAAGGACTGAGGCTGTAAAAATTTATTTTCATTTTCACTGCATGTATGTCCTTTTGTGTCACTGCTGAAGTACTATTCAGCAGTCTGTATAGTATGTATTATTTGGCTCTTTACCTAGATAGAGGGCCAGTCTGGAAAATTATGGATTAGTGAAACAATACACAGTAACATATTTACCTCATCTGATGCCTCAGTATCTCAGTTTGTTAAGTTTCGTTAAGGGAGGGGTAATTGTGCTGATTAAAATTGTGCCATATCAGTATTTTATCCAATATAACCATTTAAAACCCCTGATTTCCCATAACACCCCTTTATTAAATCATCACCATGAAGAAACAGTCCTGAAAATAATGGATAGGGATGAAAGAAGTTGCAAGTTACTAAACTATCAATCTATCCTACTTTATATTGCATTCTGTTAGAGCTTGTATTCTTGAGGAAGTTTTTATACAGCCTTTTCTCTATGGGTCTAGCATAATATACTGTAAAATACAACCTAAAGTGTCTGAGTACCCACCCAGGTCTTGTATAATTTCAAATCTAAGCAAGTTTACAACATGACTTACAGTGGAAAGTATTTCTTTTCTAATCTCTGAACAAGAAATTTTTCAGATGTAACATATGTTGGAATGGAAGTTAAAAATTGTTTTTCATATTAATTTATCATGTAGTAAATTCTGTGAATAGCTAAGACTATGTAATGGTAGTGGGAAAAAATATTCTTACTGTGTAGAATGTTTTTATTTCATGTAAAATGTAATTCTGGTATGAGAATTCAATTCAGCGGAAATCACAATAATTACTTTGTGAACAAATATAATTACTCTATGCGGCTTTATATCATGAAAAAGCAATTTAATTTTGTCCAGGAAAAAAATATGCAACAAAATGGCGCATTAGCTGCTTTTCTAATTTCCTAAGAATTATTAAACAAGGAATAGCAAGGGAAAGTTGGTTTGCTGGAGGGGGCAGGCAAAAGGGACAAATGGTGGACTTCTCTTTTCATCATTAGATCTGCCATTATTTGGGTACTTTCTATACCCTGAGAAAATGCAGGTTTTATAGCAAACAAATCTTCTTTCATATGCAAAATCACAGATTCAAATGCTACTCATATATATTTGTATGGCTTGACTCCAGATTACATACAGGACCAACTCTTCCCACTACAGCCAGTCCAACTGCTATAATTATACGAGGATAAGTAGTTGAATTCCAGGAGGTGAAGTGGTTGACACCTGGAGCAATTATTTTTCAGTGGCAATGCAAACACTCTGGAAGGTCTCCCTATTTTCTGGAAGAGGCTGGAGACAGGGTTTTTCTGGAGGGTATTTGCGATGTGGTGCAGGTGGTGTGGATTGATCTGCTTACATTCTTTTATTATAAACATACCAATTATAGACTAAACAGAGTGCTAAACAGGCACCATAATGCTCCCATATTTCCCTTTCTCATCTTCCCCGATAAATACACTTTAGATACCTCTAAAGTGTATGATTGGGATTCCTGGAAAACTCCTTAATTGGAGAGTCAGAAATAAGTTCTGTATACATCTGAGAGATAAACAAATGCTATTTATATACTGTACATGGAACATAAAGTGTTTGCAATGTGCTTTTGGACATAATAATTAGAGAAAGAATAGTATTATAGAAACATGTTTGTTTCACTGCTTATTTTTAATTACAGGATTTTTAAAAACAGTAGCCTTGAATTCCTGTTTCACTATTTATGTTGATAACCATTGGCTGTGACACTGTGTTAAGAGTGCTCCACATTTTGATTTATTTAATTATACTTTTTCCAAATTAAGTTTGAAGACAAATCAATTATGGAAAATATGAAATATTATATTTGAGCTAACCAAAATAGTTTTGAGGCATCACTATAACAAAATAGACTTTCCCTTTCAAGCTGGCCAAATACTCTTCTAGCTGACATATAGTTGGCTTAAAACTACAGTTCTTGTGAGCGATAAGTTTTGGTGGACTGTTCTAGTTAAAGTGTTTATTGCTTTGACAATGAATAGCTGTACACTAAAACAAATATTGGATAAACTAATAATGTAAATTCTATGTACAGTCCAACTGAACACTGTAGTATTTGTATAAGATACTCAAAAGAAACACATTCTCCGTTTGAATATTTGCAGAACACTAGCAGGCCATAATTCAGTTCAATCCGATACTCTTTTCTTCAGAAAGTACGGTAGATCAAGCAAGGGTAAAAGAAGCGAGTGGGCTGAGAGCAGAAGTCCATTAAAATAACAACATACAGGTGTCAGCTGCTTTTCCTGCTGAAAAATGAGTGTTTTTAGCCCATGAGGCACAAATAGGAGAAAGAGAGATATAGTTCAGATTTTGGATCTGTTCTAGTTATACATTGAGCGTTACAGATTGCTTGTTTTCTTCCTAGTAACAATTTTTCTAATGTTAGAAGTAAAACTATCTTAACAACAGCTATACTCTTGATTTTTTTGCATGTGAGCCTCCTAGGTCCCATAATGATCTTGGAGAAGTCTGGCATGATGGACAGATAGTTACAATACTAAGACTTGTATGTCTCCTCAGTCTGTCTAAGAAGCTTACAACACAACGAAACATAACAAAAGACAGTTGTTATACAAGTGAGTGCATAAGTATATCATCAAAATCCATTACAAAGCCCAACTTCCACAATATAAACAATAATGCCCTTTTCTCACTACCAGGAAAAAAATAATAATAAACCTCTTTTTTTCAGTACCCAAACCATTTATGAATAAACAGTGGTTTAACAAGGAAGGAACTATCATTTCCACGAGGGTAAGCTATTATGGAAGTGAGGAACAATAAACAGAATGCTCAATTCCAAATGTCCACCCAGTTTATTTCCTGATGAGTGGGGACACATAATCTCTTCTGTGCTAGACTGCATTGCATGGCAAATCTTGTTTGGAAGAGATGGTCTCAAAGACACATCTCAAACCATATATTATAAATAGGTCCCAGTGGTGGGATTCAAATTTTTTATACTACCGGTTCTGTGGGCGTGGCTTGGTGGGCATGGCAGGGGAAGGATACTGGGGAGTCAGTTTTTGAAATTATCTTCATTATTTCAGTGACTGAGTCTTTTCTTCAGAAAGTACGCTAGATCAAGCAAGGGCAAAAGAAGCGAGTGGGCTGAGAGCAGAAGTCCATTAAAATAACAACATACAGGTGGTCAGCTGCTTTTCCTGCTGAAAAATGAGTGTTTCTACCCCATGAGGCACGAATAGGAGAAAGAGAGGTATAGTTCAGAATTTGGATCTGTTCTAGTTGTACATTGAACGTTACAGATTGTAGTTGCTTATTTTCTTCCTAGTAACAATTTTTCTAATCTTAGAAGTAAAACTATCTTAACAACAGCTATACTCTTGATTTTTTGCATGTGAGCCATGTGATAGGGTTGAAGAATGGGTACTCAAGTTTTTCAGGAGAGATATCTCCATTATAAGACTGTATCCTAACAAAATTTGCTACACAAACACTTCCACTTCAGTGAAGTGTTGTTTCTGACTGGTTTTTTCCTGGAAGAAATGCTTAAAAAAATTGTGGCCTTTGTCCCTATTGGGGGTTATAGACATTTCTTTTTCTTTTATCACAGTGTCTTGTGAGATTTTTAATTGCTATTTGTTTTTCATGTTCTCTGTTTTTGCTCATAAAGTTAGGGTGTAACATGGGTTTATGTCCCTACATTCAGTACAATTGAAAATGCAAAATTCTTAATAGCTCAGAATGCCACTATTACTCTGATCAAAGTCTACTTGAATTGGGAGCAACTGACCCATAAAGGAAACGGTGATTTAGTTTATCATAGTCTTAGACTTCAGTGGTGAGATTCAAACTTTATTAATACTGGTTCTGTGGGTGTGGCTTGGTGGGCATGGCATGGCTTGGTGGGCATGGCTTGGTGGTAATGGCAGGGGAAGGATATTGTAAAATCTCCATTCCCACCCCACTCCAGGGGAAGGATACTGTAAAATCTCCATTCCCTCCTCACTCCAGGGGAAGGATACTGTAAAATCTCCATTCCC
>JANHFK010311915.1:0-12334 GCA_036250565.1 Sibynophis collaris | reverse complement strand
TAGGGTACAAATAAGCAATCAAATCATATTAGGAAACAGTCAATATAAATCATAAGGATACCAGCAACAAGATTACAGTCATACAGTCGTAAGTGGGGGGAGATGGGTGATAGGAACTATGACAAGATTAATAGTAGTGCAGCCTTAGTAAATAGTTTGACAGTGTTGAGGGAATTATTTGTTTAGCATAGTGATGGCGTTTGGGAAAAAACTGTCCTTGTATGTTGTTGTTCTGTGTGCAGTGCTCTATAGCATCGTTTTGAGGGTAGAAGTTGGAACAGATTATGTCCAGGATGTGAGGGGTCTGCAGATACAGCCCTCTTTTAGACTCGTGCAGTATAAAGGTCCTCAATGGAAGGCAGGTTGGTATTGGTGGTTTTTTTCAGTTCTCATATCCTCTGAAGTCTGTGTCTGTCTTGTTCGGTTTCAGAACAGGCAGTTATAGAGGTGCAGATGACACTTATTACCCTGTTTCCCCCAAAATAAGACAGCCCCTGATAATAAGCCCAATTGGGCTTTTGAGCACATGGCAATAAGGCCAAGCACTTATTTCAAGGTTCAAAAAAATATAAGACAGGGTGTTATTTTCGGGGAAACATGGTACTATCCTGAAGGTTGGAGATGGATTTTTTTTGGTTTTCTCTACTTGCTGGGGGATCTCTTTAAAGTGCCACTCACTTCCCAATACTTTACCACACCTGTTTGTTATAGTCATTCTTTAACAGTTTCTCTTTTAAATAAGTGAACGTTTTTAACTGAAATGTTTGTTCCTCAGGAAATTGGTTCTCCACAGATTCTTTTGTCCAATAAACAATAAAAAATTGCATAAACAATTATTTGTAAAGGTTTTTTGCCATAGGTTTTGTACATCACCCCAGCCATGCTTACCCAGGTTTTGTGGCTCCTGGTCTTTTTTGTAGGGAATGGGTATGTCTCTCTGTCAGTCTGTCTCTTTCTGTATCTCTGTCCCTCTCTCTGTCTCACTCTGTCTATTTCTCTCTCTCTCTCTCTCTGTCTCATCTGTCTGTTGTCTATCTAGCCATCCATCCATCCATGTATCTGTCCGTCCGTCCGTCCATCGATCTATGTATCTATCCTTCCCTCCCTCTCTCTCACTATCAGTGATCTCCTGCCCAGCTTCACGTTATGTGAATCCAACCACTTGGCCTGTGGCAGGTAAAGCCAAGCATTGGAGATCCACACAAAATAAGGCAACTCCAACCTGGATCCTGTTGGGGAGATAACCTCCTTTCCCTCTCTCCCCCCACGGTGGAGACCCTGGCGACCTGAGGGCAGCTCCTTCCTTGGACATAGCCAGCAAACAAACAAACATGGTCTGGGAGGTGGCGGCATGGAGCCCCACTTCTGGCCGGCAAGAGCAGACAGGCAAGGCGCATATACCTTCCCTGCCACCACCGCAATGGCACTGGCCGGGAGGGACGCACAAACCAAACGTTTAGAGCTGCCCTCAGCGGAGTTTGCAAGCAGGCTTGGCGGGGCTGCTTAGCAGGGAGGGTTTCAAGCTTCCACGCTGCCACATGTTTTTCCTTTTTTCTATTTTTTCACTTGGGAAAGTAGGAGGGGGTGACTGTAGTTAGACATAATAGCATTGATCTAGTGGGTCAAGGTCAGGGTGTTGAATCATGTGCAGGAGGAGGGGTTCAGAGATGGGTCGGATGGTGGTTGGACAAAGTGACAGATGGATGGGTGCAGGGGTTGGATTTGGGATTTTGATTTACTGAGGGAAAACTCGGAATACTCAGATTCAGGTTTCCCATATATGCCAGTATCTCTTCTCTAATAAATGGAACATTGAGGCATGATTATTTTGGAGTCGTTTGTTCAGAGAGGGGTTTTCTGGAACTCTGACAGAGCCACAGCAGAGGGACAAAAGAGCCGCATACAGCTCTGGAGCTGCCAGTTGTTGACCCCCGCCCTATACTATTTCAGACGGGTTGCTGTCCATTCTTTTCTTTAAAGCCACCAGTGTTGTAGCAGCCATAATTTTGGCAGGCCAGTTGTTACACTGATTAATTGGCCTCGCTGTTACGAAGTTTCTCCTTAATTCCAAGATGGTCCTCTCCTTGATTTGTTTCCATCCATTGTTTCTTGTCCTGCCTTCTGGTGCTTTGGACAGTAAGTTGATCTCCTCTTCTTTTTTGGCAGTCCCTCAAATACTGCTATGTCACCCCAATCCTTCTTTTCTCTAACTTAGTCTAACCATTCTTCTCAAAGAATGAAGTAAGAATCCTTTGGAATGATTTGTTTTTAATAAACCCATAATGGCTTTTGATGATAACTTTGCTTCTAGATGGTTGCAGATGTTTTTTATATTATCTTTTCCAGGATCTTCCCAGGTATTGATGTTGGGCTGATTGGTTTATAGTTTCCCGGATCTTTTTTTTCTTCCTTTCTTGAAAATGGGAACCACATCAGTTCTTTTCAGTTTCATTGTTATGTCATTGGTCTCCATGTGCAGGAGAAGAAAGGGGTAGTACTCCATGGGTTTGATTATTTCTGTTACATCTTTGATTTTTGCTTCAGGGAGACAACATACCTTCCTAGTTTGACTATCTGCTCTGCTGTCTATAGACCACAGCCGGCCTAGGAGTCCTGAGAGGGGGAGGGGGAGGAGGGTTGCTGGAGAGTGCAGGAGCAGAGCTGCCCTGTACCTGCCTTCATGCCACATTTGCGCGTAAGGCAGCCTTCGCTTTCTACCTCTTCGGGTGGGGTTTGCACCCTCTGTGCTCGGCCGAAGAGCTGCCAGTGGTGGGGGATGACGCAGGAGCATGGCCGGAGCATTAGTTCAGGAGAGAAGCCACATCCTGTTAAGACCCTCCTTAAGCGAGCGGCCGCCCACTCCTGCACTTTGCCACTTGCTTCAGGAACGTCTCTCCGTGGCGTTCCCACGTTCCCACCTTAGCCACAGCCAGCAGGGATTGCTAGAAGGGGGGAGGAGGAAGATGATCGGCCGAAAGGAGGGAGGAGAGAGACAAACACACACATACAGAGTCATAAAGAAACACACAGAGTGATACACAGAGTGAGAGGGAGACACACTCTGGGGAGGGGGAGATAGGGAGAGGGAGAGAGAGACATACAGAATGGTTTGTGGCTGGGTAGGAGTGGCTAGGGGGTCATGTGACTATGTGGGAGTCAGTGACATCGAGTTGGCCACACCCACCCAGGTTTTGTGGCTCCCTATGTATTTTTTTCCTGTAAGAAACAGGTCCAAGTGGCTCTTTGAGTGTTTAAAGTTGCCGACCCCTGCCCTAAGAATTGAATCGCCTGTCACTGAAACCTGCCTTCTTTCCCTAGGAAATTCTGGGATATTTTCATCCTGTTGCAGAAATGCTGGCTTTTGCCTCTTTTTTAGAAACTATTGAAGATTGCTCTTTTGTGAGTGACTGCATATTTCCCTCTAGGGGGAGAACATGTTGTTCCCTATTGTGTTCAAACTGCATTGCTGGCCCCGTCAATGTACTTGCATCCTCCCTAAACCAATAGTAGGCCATTCTTGGATGGAGACATGTGCTGGTCCAAACAACCGTGTCCATGAATACCTACATAGGTTGTACTTTGTACAGAATTAGAACTGCCTTGTACATAAAAATCCTATGAGGGGGGGGTCTTTGCAGTTTGTCTCACATCATGTAGCAATAGCAATAGACTTGTATACTGCTTCATAGTGCTTTTACAGCCCTCTCTAAGCGGTTTACACAGCCAGCATATTGCCCCCAACAATCCGGGTCCTCATTTTACCCACCTCAGAAGAATTAAAGGCTGAGTCAACCTTGAGCAGGTGAGATTCGATCTGCTGAACTGCAGCTAGCAGTCAGCTGAAGTAGCCTGCATTACTGCACTCTAACCACTGCGCCACCTCGGCATCACCACCAGCCCCCTCCCATGGAAAAGACCTGGATCCTCCCCTGTTCAGGCGGGCAAATGGGGAGCAACAGGAATTCCTTCAGCCATCCCTCGCATTGTGCTTAGAAAAGGGAAAGTGAAGGTCAGCTCCGCAGGGGGGATCCCATCATGGCTTTGATTCTTTGGAGAGGGAATATAGCCTTGTTTGGGTTATTTGGAGAGCTGAAGAAAATAAATCTTTCTCTCTCCTTCACTTCTTTCATCTTCATCTTGCAGGGGCCACCAGGAAAACATTTGGAGGAAGTTCTGCAGGACCAGAGGTTCAGTCTTCTCAGCTTTCGGACTCGTGCTGGAGCCCATCCTCCTGCC
This sequence comes from Sibynophis collaris, assembly GCA_036250565.1. Lineage (NCBI taxonomy): Eukaryota > Metazoa > Chordata > Lepidosauria > Squamata > Sibynophiidae > Sibynophis > Sibynophis collaris. The sequence goes on along the minus strand of JANHFK010311915.1, from coordinate 8,098 downwards.
CATCTTCCAACTTTTTGGCCAAAGTTCTGCTTCTTAGAGTTTCCTTGGATGGGAAGCCCTAGAAGTGAGCAGTCCCTGGAAACTATGCAGAAGGGGGAATACTTTGGCCAACGATCCCCTCAGAGGAATCAGGAGAGACACTCCAAATGCTCCAAGTGCGGGAAATCCTTTGCTCACCGGTCCCTCCTTTTGATCCATCGGAAGCTGCATTCAGGGAATGGATCCCACCTGTGTTTTCTATGTGGGAACTCTTTTCCTGGAATGTGGAGCTTTGCCAAACATCTCAGGAGCCACCCTGGACTGAGGCCTTACAAATGTGGAGAGTGCGGGGAGCGTTTTGCTAAAGGCTCGGACCTTGGAGCCCATCAGCGAATCCACCAGAGAAAGAGATCTCAGGAATCCTGGAAGCGCTGGGGAAGATTTCTTAAGAGACGGCGTCTTTCTAGGCCTCAGAACAGCCCGACTGAAGAGAAGCCCTGCAAGTGTGTACAATGTGGACTGTGCTTTTCTCAAACCTTGCAGCTGCTTAAACATCAGCAAATTCACACTGGAGAGAAATCTTATCAATGTCTGGAGTGTGGGAAATCTTTTTCCAGCAAATCACGCCTGCTGAGACATCAGAGAATTCACACTGGGGAAAGACCACATCAGTGCCTAGAATGTGGGAGACGTTTTGGCAGAAAGTCACCCCTAATTCGACATCAGAGAATTCACACTGGGGAAAAACCCTATCAATGCCCACAATGTGAGAGACGCTTTGCTGACAAGTCAACACTAGTTAAACATCAAAGAATTCACACTAGATCCTATCAATGCCCAGAATGTGAGAGAAGTTTTGTGGATTATTCTGAGCTTTGGAGCCACCGAAGGACACACAGGGGAGAAAACCTATATAAATGTAAAGATTGTGATAAATGTTTTCCTTTGAAGGGCACCCTTTTTCGACATCAGAGTATCCATACAGGAGTGAAACCATATATGTGCATTGAGTGTGGAAGATTTTTCCGTATAATCTCACTCCTCAGAAATCATGAGAATGTTCACAGAGGGGAAAAAAATTTCAAATGTTTAGACTGTGGAAAAGCATTTGCTAATTCATCATACCTTAGAATTCACTGCCAAACTCATACGGGTGAGAAACCCCACAAATGCTCAGTGTGTGAAAAATCTTTTACCCATAAATATATACTTGTGAAGCATCAGAGAAGCCACTTAGAGAAGCAATATAAATGTCCCGAGTGTGAAAAAACTTTTCGTTGCAAAGACTATCTTAGAAAACATGAGAGGATTCACAAAGGAGAGAAGCCTTTCAAGTGTGTGCAGAAAAAGGAAAAGTGCCCAGAATGTGGGAGATGTTTTGCCAGTAAGTCACAACTAATTCAACATCAGAGACTTCACACCGGAGAAAGACCCCATCAATGCCCAGAATGTGGGAGAAGTTTTGGTTACAAATCAAATTTAATTCGACATCAGAGACTTCACTCCGGAGACAGACCCTATCAGTGCCCAGAATGTGAGAAAGGATTTGTGGAGTCTGCTGAACTTCGGAGACATCAGAAGGGGCACACAGGAGAGAGGCCCTATATATGTGGGGACTGTGGGAAAAGTTTTCTCACAGCAACACTGCTTCGGGTTCATCAGAGAATCCACACGGGGGAGAAGCCATACCTATGTTTGGAGTGTGGGAAATGTTTTTCCCAAAAACAACACCTTGGAAAGCATCAAAAGGTCCATACACGAGTGAAGCCATAGAGATGCATAGAGTTTGGTAATGTTTTGCTCAAAAGCGAGACATCAGAAAACTCTCATGGGGAAAGCACGAATAGGTCCTGATAGTACTACAACTCTGTTATTCTGTGGTAAGTCCCTTCTAGCCCTATGATTCTAAGAATTTAAAAAGAAAAAGGGAAATGGACACAAAACCCAAACTAGGGAGTGCTGACAAAAAAGGGGGGAAAGCTAAGGCTTCTGCTAAAATCTTACAAACCCACCAAAAGTCTCTTTTTAGTTCGGCAGGATTAACAAATCCAGGAAACAAATCGAATCATAGAATATGCATCCTAGAGCACCACACAACGCTTGGAGGTAAGAAGAACTTACTTTTTAGCTTTTGGATTCGTGCTGGAACTCATCCTCCTGCCCATCTTCCAACTTTTTAGCCAAAGTTTTGCTTCTTAGAGTTTCCTCAGATAGGAAGCCCTGGAAGTGAGCAGTCCCTGGAAACTATGCAGAGGGGGGAACACTTTGGCCAAAGGACTGAAGCCTTACATATGTGGAGAGTGTGGGGAGCGTTTTGCTAAAGGCTCCGACCTTGGAGCCCATCAGCGAAACCACCAGGGAAGTGTGGGCAATGTGGGTTGTGCTTTTCTCAAAACTCATTCAGAGGTCATCTCTTTGCAAACATAATAAAACACACACAAAGAAGGAAAGCAAAACATGTCTAGAATGTGGGAAATGTTTTTCCAATAAGTCATGTCTGCTGCAACATCAGAGAATTCACACTGGGGAAAGACCTTATCGGTGCCCAGAATGTGGAAGATGTTTTACCCAGAAGGTAACCCTAATTCGACATCAGAGACTTCACATAGGAGAAAGACCCTATCAATGCCCAAAGTGTCAGAAAACATTTGTGGATTCTTCTGAACTTCGGAGACACCAAAAAAGAAAGCACAGGGGAGAAAAACCATATAAATCAAACCTAATTCAACATCAGGGAATTCACACTGAGGAAAGACCCCATGAATGTCCAGAATGTAAGAAACGATTTATGACTTTGCAGACACTTCGGAGTCACTAAAGGACGCACCCGGGAGAAAAACTCTATAAATGTGAGGATTGTGAGAAATGTTTTACTCTAAAGGCAAGTCTTTTTGAACATCAGAGTATCCATACAGGGATGAAGGCCTATATGTGCATCGAGTGTGGAACATTTTTTCCTACGAGATCAATCCTCAGACATCATGGGATTATACACAGAGGGGGAAAAAAATCAAATGTTTAGATTGTGGGAGAACATTTGCTCATTCATCAAGCTTTAGAAATCACTGCCGAATACATAGAGGAGAGAAGCCTTACAAGCGTGTGAAGATACTGGAGACAAACCCCATCAATGCCCAGAATGTGAGAAAAGATTTGTGGATTCTGCTGAACTTCGGAGACACAAGAAAAGGCACAGGAGAGAAGCCCTTTAAATGAATGGAGTGTGGGAAAAAGTTTTTACACAGCAGCACTGCTTTGGGTTCATGAGAAAATTCACACAGGGAAGAAGCCATACAAATGTGGGGAGTGTGGGAAAAGATTTTGGCTGGCTGGCTCATATTTAAATGATTGTCCACTAGGACTCCAAGATCTCTCTCACAGTTACTACTATTGAGCAAGGTATCACATACACCGTATTTTGCATTTTATTTTTCTTGCCTAAATGTAGAATTTTTCTTTTTTTTCACCATTGAATTTCATTTTATTAGATAGTGCCCAATACTTTTCCTTATGATTGCCTGATTAAAAATTGCACTTTGCAGCCGGTTTGCTTTGGATGAAAGAGTGGGTGTTGCCGAGAAATAAGAGGATTTTAAAATGGGAAGGCTTTTTTTAATGGTTCAACTTCGACAATAGAAACATAGGCAGTGCCCAAAAACAACTTTGGATATCGGCGCAAGAAGCATTTTATGGAAAAGAAAGAGTAGACCACAATAAATGGATAAAGTGCCATATCCTGATGTCTTGTCTCATTTCTTTGAATTGCTTTTCCCCATCAATTTGTCAAAACAGGTAGTTGACTCAAAAAACAGTTCATTTAGTGACCGTTCGAAGTTAAAATGGCACTGAAAAAAGTGACTTATGACCATTTCTCAGCATCCCCAAAGTCACGTGATCATAATTCAGATGCTTGACCAGACTCTATGTCTGACGATTGCAGTGTTCCAGGGTCACCTGATCCCCTTTTGTGTCCTTTTGGCAAGCAAAGTCAAGGAGGAGGGAAAGAAGGAAGGTGAAATTAGAGGAGGGGAAGGAAGGTGAAAGGAGGGGGGATGGAAGGAAGAAAGGTGAAATTAGAGGAAGGGGAAGGAAGGTAAAATCAGAGGAGGGAGAAGGGAGGAAGGTGAAATTAGAGGAGGGGGGTAGGAAGAAAGGTAAAATCAGGAGAGAAGGAAGATGAGATCAGAAGGAAGGAAGGAAGGAAAGAAGGTAAAATCAGAGGAGGGAGGATGGAAGGAAGGAATAAGGATATGAAGGGGGGATCATGTGACTGGATGGGAGTGCATGACCTTGAGTTGGCCATGCCCACCCAGGTTTTGTGGCTCCAGGTGTTTTGTTTTCTGTGGAAAATGGGTCCAAATGGCTCTTTGAGTGTTTAAGGTTGCAGACCCCTGCTCTAGTCTATATAAATAAAGAATTCTAGAACTCTTCTAGGTTTTCTTTCCTGACTCAGCCTCTCTTGAAGAACTGATATCAGTCTTGACCCCAATATCATTTTTCTTTACAAAACAAGTAAGGCAAAGTCTCATTAAATTTAGGTCCTACACCTGGGGTTTCTTTGCAACTCTCCAAGCGTTTCAAACCATTTATTCATGAATTTGTTTAAACATTCCACATTTGGGCTAAAATTCATCTCTGGGGTTTTGTACACTTTGTATCACGATACAAAAAGATGTTGACACTAGTAAGTGCAGGGAAGAACAAGAAAGATAAGCAGGGGACTGGAGGCTACGACGTAAGAGGGAAAGTCTTGTTGAATGAAGAGAAGGATAACAGCCTTCCAATATTTGAGAAGCTGTCAGAAAGAGGGGGGACAACTTATTTTTCAAAGCACCTGAAGGCAGAACAAGAAGCAGCGGCTGGAAAATAATCTAGGGGATCATCCAGACCAGAACTAAAGAGAATTTCCTAACAGAACCATTAACCGGTGCAAAGGCTTCCCTCCAAAAGTCCATAAGTGAAGGGTTTTCAGAAGACGTCACTTGTCTGGAATGGTGTAGAATCCCTTGCTTGGGCAGGGGTTAGGCTAGATGACCTCAGGGCTCCCTTCCAACTCTGTTATTCTGAAGGTTTGCTCATTTCTGTCTTGGAAAGTTATGCAAACCGATCAGTTACCCCACAGTCAGCAAACCACGATGAAAGCAAAGCTTATGGGGCGGTGTTTCCGGATGCCCCGAAGTGCACAATGGGGGGGACATTGTAGCCTGTCCCGCGTCTAGTCTTCCCAAACTTTGGGGGGAAGCAGAGAGCGAGGATCCTCGGTCGCCTCTTCCCAATCCGGGAGGGAACGGAGGGAGGGAAAGAGGGAGAGGCTCCCAGCCTCGCTGGACTCCGGCCGGCCCGAGAGGGAAGCGTTGCTCCCCAGACCCGAAACTGTGACAGCTCCCGGGGCAAGAAAGGAGATGAGGGGCTAGACCGTCTTCCCTTTCCCAGGGAGGAAACAGGACCGGAAAAGGCGGGAAGAAGACTTCTAGTAGCCTCCCTAGGAATCTCCTGTTGAAGGGGAAAGAGAGAGGCCTTCTAAGGAACTCTCTAGGAAGCTCCTCTCGTTCTCCCTCTCCCCCGTTTAAGGCAGCTGAATTTCGGTGAGTTTTGTTGCCGTTTTTCCCACTTTGGGCATTTTTGGGAAGCTGTGCGAATTCCTGCTGTCCCGTCAAGGCTGCTCCTGGGCCCCGATCCGGGCAGGTGGGGCTGTCAGGAGGGCTTCTCCCCGCCAGGAGGAAGGTAGCCCCCAAGAGGGTCCCGGGTGGATGCGGGGCTGGATGGGGAGCCTCTGGGCAAAAGAGGGTAGGAAGCTGCTTCTTTTAAGGGGGGGGGGGGGTTATAGTGCAAATGAAAGAAATGTCCTCCCTCTCACTTCAATTGGGGATGGAGGGTTTTCTTTAGGGGGGGAAAAGGTTCAAATTGCTTGAATTGAGTTGAAGGTTCTCCCAATGCAAAAAATATCCACTTTCTGCTTCATCTGAACGGAGAAAAATGAATGACTATTCTTTGCTTTTATTTTAGTATGTTAATTGTTCACTTTTGTTTCTACAAAGCTGAGTAGAATCTGAAAAAAAAAATCATGATTTGCCTCGTTTTGCTCTGAAGGAGTCTGTGATGTGGCAAGCCCCTCGTTGGTGGGTTTTATCCATCAGAATAGGGTGGAAAGGGACCTTGGAGGTTTTCTAGTCCAGCCCCCCTGCTCAAACAGGAGACCTTACACCAATTCTGACAGGTGGCTGTCCACTCTTTTCTTAAAAGCCTCCAGTGTTGGACCAGCCACAACTTCTGCTGACTAGTTGCTGCATTTATTAATTGGCCTCACTATTAGGAATTTTCTCCTTAATTCCAGGTTGCTTCACTCCTTGATTAGTTTCCATCCATTGTTTCTCCTCCTGCCTTTTGCTGCTTTGGAGAATAGGTTGACTCCCTCTTCTTTGTGGCAGCCCCTCAAATGCTGGAATAGCTATCATGTCACCCCTAATCCTTCTTTTCCCTCGATTAACCATTCTTGTCATGGCTTTTAATTATAACTTTGTTTCTAGGTGTTTTCAGATCAGTGTTTTTATTATCTTTTCCAGAATCTTCCCAGGTATTGATGTTGGGCTGATTGGTTTGTAGTTTCCCAGATCTCTTTTTTTCCCCGCCTTTCCTGAAAATGGGAACCACATCCGCTCTTTTCAGATTCATAGTTGTTTCATTGGTCTCCATGTGGAGGAGAAGAAAGGGGTAGTACCTCATGAGTTTGATTATTTCTGTTAAATATTTGATTTTTGCTCCAGGGAAATAACATACCTGCCTAGATTGAATATCTGCTCTACAACTATAGTTTCTGTTCCCCTAAGAATTGAATCACCTGTCACTGAAACTCGCCTTCTTTCCCTAGGAAATTCTGGGATATTTTCATCCTGTTGCAGAAATGCTGGGTTTTGCCTCTTTTTTAGAAACTATTAAAGACTCCTCTTTTGTGGGCGACTGCATATTCCCTTCCAGGAGGAGAACCTGACAGCGATAGTTCAGTTCCAGAGGGGCTTCATTGGAGTGGAGTAGGATAGATATGAGGGGCTTTGCTCTCTGTTGTTGTTTTCTTCTAAAAGTGATAAGACTTCCATTGGCCTTCCTCTTTAGGTTCATATATAGGATCATTTTTTTAAAAGGACGCTGTTTGTTCTCTATTTTGTTCAAACTGCCTTGCTGGCCCCAATCAATGTATTTCTGTCACATCATGTAGTATCATCGCCCCCCCCCCTCCAAGGAAAAAGCAGGGATCATTCCCAGTTCAGGCAGGCAAATGGGGAGCAACAGGGACCTTATCAGCCATCCCCCTCAACATGCTAAAAAAAGGGGAGGCAGTTCAGCTCCACAGAAAGGACCCCAGCATTGCTTTGATTCTGAAGGGAGGGAATAGAGGGTTTTGGGGGTCCTCCTAGGTTCCTATAGGAGATCTTCCAGTTATTGTTTGGGCTATTTGGAGAGCCGAAGTAAATAAATCTTCCTCTCTCCTTCACTTCTTTTTTTCTTCATCCTGCAGGTGCCATCAGGAAAACCTTTGGAGGAAGTTCTGCTTGCAGGATCCAATCTGAGTCAGTCACCAGGACCAGAGGTTTCATCTTCTCAGCTTCTGGACTCGTGCTGGAGGCCCATCCTCCTGCCCATCTTCCAACTTTGGTCAAAATTCTGCTTGTAAGAGTTTCCTTGGATTGAAAGCCCTAGAAGTGAGCAGTCCCTGGAAACTATGCAGAGGGGGGAACACTTTGGCCAAAGGTCCCCTCAGAGGAATCAGGGGAGACTCTCAAAATGCTCCAAGTGCGGGAAATCCTTTGCTTACCAGTCCCTCCTTTTGATCCACCAGAAGCTGTACACAGGGAATGGATCCCACCTGTGTTTTCTTTGTGGAAACTCCTTTCCTGGAATGTGGAGCTTTGCCAAACATCTCCGGAGCCACCCTGGACTGAAGCCTTACAAATGCGGAGAGTGCGGGGAGCGTTTTGCTAAAGGCTCGGACCTTGGAGCCCATCAGGGAATCCACCAGGGAAAGAGATCTAAGGAATCCTGGAAGCGCTGGGGAAGATTTCTTAAGAGACGGCGTCTTTCTAGGCCTCAGAACAGCCCGACTGAAGAGAAGCCCTGCAAGTGT
>JANHFK010295681.1:0-12440 GCA_036250565.1 Sibynophis collaris | reverse complement strand
GCTGTTAGCTGCTGTACACCCTTTAGTTCATTTTTAAATTCTGCAAAATCTTTTTTAATGTCCTCCAACATTTGCTTAATGGCCTGAATATCCTTCAGTATATTGGGCACATGCTTAAACATCATGCTAGGACGTATGTATGGGATAGGTCGTATTTTCAGGGAAACACGGTAGAAAGTAAAGAGTTTTACTTCATTGTTCAGGCCACCAACACTGTACACTGGTAAAACTTCCACAACTTTATTCCCTGAACTAGAATAAAAGGATCTGGGAATTTAAGGTTAGGGATGGTTAGTAGAAACAGGAAGGAAAGTGCCTGTTTATTTTTATTACAAACATGCATCTAGTAAACCTTTTCTGAGAACTCTGTTTTAATCTTGTTTGTCTACAGACAGTCTGTCTGCTGTTAAGATATTCAATTCACAGTCAACTTTAGCCCTGCAACAAGTAGCAACTTGCTGCCTAAATATATATTGGTTGTTTATTTTTAAAAAAATTACTAGATTTTAAATTATAAGACTCCAATTTTGTTCTAGTTAGATAAAACATATTTGATCAAAATTTGAGTAATATTTTTCACATAATATATTCACATAATACACTCCTCATGCATATTATTTCTTTTAGTTTCTTTATTACATGCATTGTGGGAATTCCGTTTCATGTGTGTGTCTGTGTGTATAATACTTTCCCACATGTTGCAATTTACATTTAAGCAAACAGTCTTTTAAAATCAATTTCCAGAAAAATAGCTGTGTTTTAGTAAAGTATAGAGTTATCTTAGATTGTACTATCCTGGCAAGAATCTGCAGAGGTTGCTAATTTTGTCAGCTATGAAGGCCATCAATATAAGGATAAGGTATTTAGGAATTAGCTATTTACTAATTTATTAACTCCATCTAATTATTTAATGTTATAAACACATTTTCTTGTGCTCAGTGTTTTAGTTTTGAAGTATACTGCTGCACTTGAAATTTAGCATAATATACCCATGATTGAAAACCTATGGCACATGAGCCATCTCCCATTGCTCTTCTGGGTTCCGGGCAGCTCGTACTCATGCACATGCGCACCGGGCAACTGCTCTTACCGTTTCCAGCACTTCTGTGCGCATGAAGACCAGCTGTCTGGCACGCGGAACCCAGAAGAGCAACGGGCAACGGCTCGCATGCCCAAAGACGTGAAGAGGGGATCCCGGCTTCTTAAGGAATCAGAGCTGTCAGACAGGAAGGGCAGGCCGGGGCTTCCCTCCCTCCTTGCCCGAGCAGACTTCTTGCACGGCCCCAGCCCACGGCACCAACACGTGTCCACGGTCCAGAGCACAAGGTTGACTTGGGTGCCCCAAAAGAGCAGCAGCAGGTGCAAGGGGCAGGAGCAACTGGACAACAGTTACTCCCTTGCTGGCGAACCGGGCCCTCAATGGTTTCCCCATGCATGAAGAGCTAGTTCTCCTCCGGCCTTCCTGGGGCAGCTTGCCTCCCCAACGGCAACTCCTCCTCCTTCAGCATCCCGGCCGGCTGCCCAATTGCTGCGCCTGCTGGGGACGAGGGGGTGGCAGCAGTTCTCGCACTGCCGCTTCTGGCCGGGATGCTAGAGGAGGAGCCGCCATCGGGGAAGTGAGTTGCCCCAGGAGGGCCAGAGGTTTCCAGCGCATGCATGCGCATTGGCCAGCTGGTCCTTGTGATGCATGCATGCCAGAAACCGGAGGATGCACATGCTGGGCTGCTGCTCTTGCGGTTTCTGGCACGCGGGTGCCGAAAAGGTTTGCCAACAATGGAATATACCATGTAAAGTATAAACTGTTAAACATTTTCCTGAAATCAATCACTTCACCCTTCAAAATATTCATCTATTCCCATGATTTTTTTAAAAAACACCTTGAATATAAAGTAGTACCATATCAAAAAAAGGCCTTTATGTATCTTTACTTTAGTTAGCATAGTCATTTCTTAAGTGTAAGGAACTTGAGCAATGAAAAGCAAGTCATGTAACATAAGCCAAAGCAATATATTTATTAAAAACAAATCCCCCCTTTGGATTTTTTTTTAGTCCATTGCTGAGGCTATGTAAGTATGAGCTGAATTTTATATCAGAGAACTTAATCAAAGCTTCATCTTCGAAGAGGCATGTGATAGAAGCAAACAAACGAAACATTTCAGTCTTGATTCTTCCAAATCAGATCAAGAGTTGGAAGCTCTTAAGTCTTGTAATGCTTTTTAATAGGGCAAGTAAAAGTACCATCTTAAATGCTTTGGAATGGAAATGAAGAGAAAGATGCTACAATTCCTGTGAGAAAGCAATTCTTAGAAAGTTTTGGTTCTAATAGTTCATTTGAATATTTCCAACTTCTTGGTGATTGTGAAAATGAAAGGCAACAGTTTACAAAAAGTGTAGCTATAATTGTGAAATATAAAAAAGTCCCCTTGTTCCTTTTAAGTTATTAAGTTAGACTACTTAGACAACTTACATAGTCCTCGACTTACAACAGTTCATTTAGTGTCCGTTCAAAGTTACGGCACTGAAATAAGTGACATGACCTTTTTTTCAGTAACAGTCGTTGTAGCATCCCCATGATCATGTAATCCAAATTCAGATGCTTGGCAAGTGGTTCATACTTATGACCGTTGCTGTATCCCAAGGTCATGTGATCACCTTTTGCAACCTTTGAACAAGCAAAGTCAATGGGGAAGCCAGATTTCACTTAACAACTGGGTTACTAACTTATCAATTGCAGTGATTCATTTAACTGTGGCAAGAAAGGTCGTAAGATGATCACTTAAATGTTTCATTTAACAACAGAAATTTTGGGCTCAACTGTGGTTGTAAGTTGAGAACTACCTGTATTGGCAATAACACTAACATTGGAATAAGGACACAAATATCTTTGTAACACACAAGAACTGAATCAGCTGCACTGAAATAAGTTCTGCTTTGCTTCATTCTTGGGATGTCTCTTTGAAGGCAATGATTTGGTATTGGTGTGAAAAGTGCCAGTTCCCTTATCACACAGAGTTTTTCTGAGTTTAGCCAAAAACAATAAGCTTTTGTCAGGCTATTTATTTTCAGTCAGAAAGGCTGCATTTACCTTGTATTATATAGTCTACATATGTTCTGTCTATATACTATCCAAAGAATAGTGGTACAATTAGGTAATTTTAATTTTAAATTCCAAGTATATTGTAGGTGGTGTCTTAGACCAAAGGTGTCAAACACAGACTTCACTTGTAGTTCACAACTCTTCTGAATAGGACCTAAAGCAGATTAAAATGCATTTGGGCAATATTTAACAAATATTTCCCTTCTACTCCCCTACACCCTAACCCTACCCCCCCCCCCCAAAAAAGCATAGTTAATATTACATTTTAAAACTAAATAATAATAAATTTAGTCACCAACCATCATAAAACTTTTTTATAAAGTCCGCTCAGAGTTCTGCACAAGTTTGTTGGCTCACCTTAGCTGGAGCAGTGAGGCTTGCTGCTGCTGCCATAGCACAGGATGACCCAAAGCTCCATGGGATCAGAGTTCCCTCTCCGTTTCCCTGCAGCGGTGCTACTGAAATTAAACTAGGCTGTGAGCTTGTGCTTGTTCCCCCAGAACAGCAGACAGGAAGTCCTCACCTGCTCTGGACCTACCTCTCCAAAACAGGTTGAATTCTGTGGGGTCCTTGAAACTCTCTGAACTTATTTTCCTGCAGATATTTCATTTCCCGTCTACTTGTTTTTTAAAAAAAAAATATCCTTCCAAAACTGGTAAAGTGTGCTTCTGAGTGCAATTCAAGGTGCTGGTAGTTACCTTTATGGCTTGGGACCAGGTTACTTACCGGACAATCTCTGTCTCAGGTTGTTTCTATCTATCCCACTGGTCCAGCAAGAGAAGCAAGAAGAGTGTCAGCTGACATGGCCCAAGAGCTTTTTCTGCTTTGACACCAGCCCTATAAAATCATTATTCCACCTGAGATTAGATTAGCCCTGACCCTCCTATTCTTTCATAAGGCCCTAAAAACTTGGCACAGCCTCTTGGCTACGATGCTTTTATTTTTGTTTTACCTTATGTTTGTTATTGTTTTTATCTACTTGATTGCAAACTTCTCAAATTGCTTCTGTGAGATAGGCATCTATAGAAAACAAATAAATAATAAACCTGGTTGAATTCATTTCCCTCCTCTGTCCAGGAAAAAAAAAAAAGATTTCCCCTACTGTCTCCAAAACAGGTTGAATTTTATTTTTCTCCAGCTTCCAATAAAGGCATAATTAATATCTAGTGAGCTTCAGTCTGTGTATGACCACAATTGTTATCTACTTTATAAAATAATAATAATTAAAGTTTATATAATTTCAGAATACATGCAGAGAAGAATGAGGGAAATGAAAATAGAGGGGGTGATCTAAATGCTTTTTATGTAATGCCTTGCTTTCTTTTTTTCTAATTTTTTCTTGTCTTACGATACCACATTCAAGGAAAGAAAGCAATTTAAATGTTTATAAAATATTGATTGCAGCTATCAATGACTAGTGAGTTTGTAGTATGATCTTTAAAGATGTATGTGTGAAGCCAGTTAGTGTAGTAGTTAAGGTGTCAGACTAGAAACCAGAAGATGGTGAATTTAGTCCTGCCTTGGGCACAAAGCCAGCTGGGTGACCTTGGGGCAATCAATTCTTTTACCAGTAGAGAAAAAAAAACCTGCCAAGTCATTTCTGAAAAGTGCTGCCAAGAAAAGTGGAGAGAGCAGTTGCCAGGAGTCCAAAATTACTTGAAGACACACCTTCCAAGTGTCTATGTGACATGTTACTTCAAGTTTCTATACTTTTAAGAAATACATAAATATCTTAATATGTCACCCATGCATGTATTTGATTAATTATATATGTAGTTAATTAATAACATTCTCATATTATGGTGCACAAATTTGTACTTGGTTTGAGAAAAGTTGCAAAAAAGCATTACTTTCCATGCACAACATATCAGAAATTAGAGGGATAAGTAGAAGGTGTGGAGATGGTTTTTGTTAAAGTTTGGCAATAGGAAGCTTGGAGGAAGTTCAGAGTTGTGTGGTAGAGATACACAAATGTTAAAAACACAGACAAACTTGTATTGTTTCCTTTTTACATATTAACTATATGTGTGTGAGTGTGTGAGAGAGATTTTCTAAGTCAGCATATGGTCTGCAGGGATCCTTACGTAATGGGATTTGATGGCCCCTATTTATATTTGAGCTTGATGCCATTGTGTTAAAGTACAACCCACACAATCGCCACCAATGATGATCTATGCCCTGCGGGCTGGAAATTGTAGTTCCAACACATCTGGAGAGCACCATGTTCATTTAGTTTATCCATCATATATTGAAAATTGAGGTTTGCAACTGAAATTAAGTATTGTGGCTTACTCTTGGATCACATTAACATATTTTAAAAAGTAACACAATGCTTAATGTTTTCAGCCAAACAGAGCAAACATCTCTATAAATTCTATCTAGAGCCCTTTTAGGAATGGAGACGTATCTAAAATCTATAAACAAATGCAAAAATGATGAAATACTTTATGAACACAATCACCTCACCCAGTCTTGCTGCAAAAGAAAAGTCCTATCAATGTTAGTTTTTTACTCAGAGGCAGTCAAGAAGGCTCCAATGAATATTGGGTAAAAAAATAAATTTCTGCATTCTTTTAACTGGTTCTTTTTGCTGAAATAACAGATGGGTAGTTTTCAGAACATTGGATGTATGCAATATATGTGTATAAATGAAAGATTACATTTTAGCTTGATACAAATACTTTATAATTACTTAATAACCAAATCTAAATTCATTTTATTTTTCCTAGATTGGGAGATCAACAGAAAGTCCTATAGATTTTGTAGTGACAGATACTGTTCCTGGAAGCCAGAGCAATTCAGAGACTCAGTCTGTCCAAAGCACCATCTCAAGGTTTGCCTGCAGGATAATATGTGAACGAAATCCACCTTTCACAGCAAGAATATATGCTGCCGGCTTTGACTCGTCCAAAAATATCTTCTTAGGGGTAAGGAGCTTGTCTTCCTCCACTGCTCAAGGCAAATGTAACATTTCATTTTGCTTTCCAAACTTCAAATATTAATAACTACAAAATGATTTTTAGTCATTTGTTATCTCCCTGTAGGAAAAAGCTGCCAAGTGGAAAACACCTGATGGACAAATGGATGGATTAACCACAAACGGAGTCCTTGTTATGCATCCACGGAATGGGTTCACTGAAGACTCGAAGCCAGGGGTGTGGAGAGAGATATCTGTATGTGGGAATGTGTTCAGTCTTCGTGAAACAAGATCTGCTCAGCAGAGGGGCAAAATGGTACGTGTGAGGAGGACAGAGGTTCTCAAGCAGGCCTTGGTGACTCCCTGGGAGATTGTGAGCAAATTGGTGAAGCAGGGGAGGCTTTTTCAACCTGACCACACAAAGCTGGATTATTTTAAGTACTTGGTTCCAAATGTGATGAGAAGCCTTCTTTATTGGTTCAGTGCAGCAGTTGGAAGCTACACTGAAGGAAGTGGTTAGCTAGGTTGGGAAGGGTTGTTTTGCCTTTTCCCTGTTGGCTCAGTGAGATTTGCACATATCGGAGGTGCATTGTGTTCTTGCTGGTTGTTTGGAGAAATGCCTTCCTTGGGCTGTGCAGGGACTGGCTTTAGCAGGCTTTCCCACAGTTTTTGGTGGTGGCAAGGAGGTAAAGAAGATAGGTGCATCCAGCAAAATGGTGATGAAGAAAAGTGGTGTCTCCAGGGAAAAGAATGATCAATGAAGACAATGGAATGCTTACTTGCAGAGAATCTCCAGAATCCCTTACCTTTTGCTGGCCCACTCCCTTCCAGGATCCCAGGAGCAGAGAGTTACAAGAAGGGTGTTGCTGTCTTGCATGGAGTGTCAGGATCCCAGACAAAGTTTGGGTAAGGGTGGGGGTTGGTAAGAAATGCATTGGGGGATGAGAATTGCACCTTTGGCTCTTTGTGGCTTCTCTTCTCTTTCTCATTTCTTCCTTGTGTACTGCCTGAATCAAGAAGCATTATTTAAAATTTTATTTCATCTTTTAGCATGCTTTTGTTTTACCACAGCCTCATGTTTTAAGCAGTGCCATCATCCCAAACTAGATTATTGATCATGGGAGTTTCTACTACTCCTTGTGATGTTCCCTATGGCAGACTGGCTTCGCATGCATTGAACCAGAGCCTTGTATTAATTGGCACTATTCTGCCTTGACAGGTCATGTGGTCTCATTTTAACAGTGATGTGGGAGAATGATGGCTTGAATATGAAAAGCTGGATTGCTGACAGATGTCCCATTTTGTCTGTTCAAGCCAGCAAACACAAGGCTCCACTTTTCATGCCTAAGGAGGAACGACTTATTTATCAATGTTACATGCTGCTGTAATCACCTACTACTATAGAATTCTGACAAATAAGGAATGGGATAAGGAACCCATTGAGAACTAAACTGATAGCTGGAGAATTCACTACTATGAAATGAAGCTTATTAATTTCATTCATGGAGGATCACTCCTGCAATTATTCCCTTACTCTCTTAAGTACAGAACTCTGCAGGGACGTTTCTAGCTATTTCACTGGTTTCAGTGCCATTACCTGGTTTCTCCACTATTAGACATGATAGTTAGACATCCACTATTTATTTCTTAGATAAAAGGCATATAAGAACAAAATAACTGGATTTTTGAAATAAGATTGATTTGATTTAGATCTCTGCATGTTTCATGAATTCTGTATTAATCTTCCAGGTTGAAAATGAAACCAACCAACTCCAGGATGGGTCACTGATTGATCTCTGTGGAGCCACACTTTTGTGGCGTACAGCAGAAGGACTTTCACGCACTCCAACAGTGAAGCACCTGGAAGCTCTCAGGCAGGAAATCAATGCAGCCCGGCCTCAGTGCCCTGTGGGCTTTAACACATTAGCCTTTCCCAGCATGAAAAGGAAAGATGTTGTCGATGAAAAACAACCCTGGGTTTATCTGAACTGTGGCCATGTGCATGGATACCATAACTGGGGGAACAAAGAAGAGAGAGATGGCAAGGATCGGGAATGTCCAATGTGCCGGTCTGTTGGTCCATATGTGCCTCTGTGGCTTGGATGTGAAGCTGGATTTTATGTGGATGCAGGGCCTCCAACTCATGCATTCAGCCCATGTGGACATGTGTGCTCAGAAAAGACAACAGCCTACTGGTCTCAAATCCCTCTTCCTCATGGTACCCACACTTTTCATGCAGCATGTCCATTCTGTGCACATCAGCTTTCTGGTGAACAAGGCTACATAAGACTTATTTTCCAAGGACCTCTTGATTAATGTACACGTGTTATTCAAGGACTGCATCTAAATGCATAAGCTAAGGAATTCTGATTTCAAATGAACTGTTGTCTTAAAATCAACTATATTTCTTCTCTGGGCTTTGACAATTTACTTTGAGATGAAGAATACTTTTATTAATATTATTATCATTATTTCAGTGGTTTAAGTTCCTCTGTAGATAATGAAAGAAGTTGCTATGTAGAAAAGACTGGTGATGGGTAAGTAGGATAGACGGAAGGTAGTTCCAGGCTCATCTTTTTTTTCTTTTTTTCGAGATGGAATTGATAAAATTATTTGCCTTCATTGTAATGTTTTGAATAACATGCCTTTAATATCTAAGAGATATCTTTTTTTTGGTAAGTAAATGTCTGAGGGTAAAAGTGATCAGATCAGAAGGACATATGTTTACAGCTTGGATGCAAACATGTAAAATAGAGCAATCTGTATATTAACTCCTTTTTCTATTTATCTTTACTATGAGTAATTATCCTAGATGATTTGGATAGAGTAGCAGGGTAGTGTTGTTACATCCATTGATGGGATGTGTAGATTAGTTCTTGATGAGAAAAGTTAGAAGGGGAAATGGTAAAGGAGCTTTATTTTGTAAAAGTCTAGAACACTATTGAGTTGATGGCTAAGCAGGAAGTTATAGAACCCAATCAAAGCATATTGCTTTTATATGCTTTTTAAAAATCCTTAATTATACGTCAGATAATACAGATAAACACTTTGGTGTTTCTTTTTCTCTGTCTGATGGAAATGTAATACCTGGTCACATAACATTTACCTGATACTTGGAATATGCAATTTACCCTCAATGAAGTTATTTTCTTCCTCTGTGTTAAATATTCTGTGTTTGTTTTGCTTTTAGTTTTTGTTTTGCCTTTTTTCCAACTCAGAAGGGTTTATGTTTATTTAAATAATAAAAAAATAACCAAGGCATCTGAGGTTCGTTTTCTTTTCTTCAATATTAGGAAGCTTCAGTACATTATACTGTATAGGTAGCTGACCAATGTAATATGTTTTGATGATATATTGCAAACTTCCTAAAGTCTTGTGATTAGAATGATAATAAAATATAAATTGATATAAAGGTAAGTACAGATTTGGGTAGATTTAACAGACAAAAATACAGTACATGTTTTCATTGAAAACATTAATGAATTTTATGTTTATATATATATATATTGGCAGCTCTGAAAGACTTTTCTAGCATTATTCATAGAACAAAAAAATAGACACTGGGATGATAACAGTCTTCATTTTCTTCCAAATTTAACAGTGAAATACAGAGATAGATCCTCATTGCTGATTCCACTCCTGTCTCCCTATGCAATTTGTGCTGAAAGCAGGTTGAGAAAAATTAAGTGTACAGGTAATAAAGTTCTCTGGGACCCTCCAGATACGCTACTGACCATTTGTATCCAGCTTAACAGCTGATGGACTCATACCGTCAAACACATTGGCAAAGCAAGGTTAGCACAATTCTGCAAGCTGATTCAGAAGCAAGTTGTATTCTGTTCAGTAGGTCTGACTCCAGGTGAGGAAGTGAAATTTTATAAAAGAAGATGCATTCAGTTTATGACATTTTCCATCACAGGTTATAATGCAGGCAAGTCCACCCCGCAGGCCTCCTGCAACCCTACAAGATTGTAAACATTTAACATGTGATTTTAGCAATATTTGCATACGTTAACTATATTGTATATTTTATATGTGGCCCAAGACAATTTTTCTTCACTCAATATAGACTAGGCAAGCCAAAAGGTTGGACAATCATGTTACAATATATACATTTTAAGCCAATGCAGCACCAGTAAGGTATCAGGAGCCGCTAAAACCCATCACCATTTTTCTGTCTCCTTGTTGAATAATCCCAATATTCACATAATTAAAGAAACGTAAGCCATTAATATTCTACATAAATGACTGATAGCAGTGAAACCCTATCAGAATATTTATTATTTTTCATTCTATTATTTATTAATTCTAAGGTTGCAGCCTACAAACAGAAAATAAGAGCAGGCAACAATGGCAAATCAAATAAAACTGCATTCCCTAACTATGGTAACCAACTATGTGTGGATTTCAGGTTTCAAAATCTTCAGGATCTGCCATGCTTGTGGAGTTCATACATCTGGAAGTATCTTAAGTTGGGAAATCTAGTCTAGAACAACAGCAGCTGTATAGATGCTAGGTGAAATCCTATAAATAGGGAGGACTCAGAGAGCGGACACAGATATATAAGGTTAGTATGAACAAGTATATGAGGTTTCTTGAACTTTTCTTTTCACAAGACTGGCTATTATGCCATCAGAATAACAATTATAAGCTTATTTGCTTATTGTCTCTCCCATTTAAATAATTGGAAAACAATATTAACACCAAAATTATGGAATACTTTGAGAGACATGGATATGCCTGCTGAAGAATAAACCACATTGCTTCTATAAAAGGAAGCAAAATCCTTTTTCATACCTGAATTCCAAACCCTATAATAAAGTTAAATACAAAGCTGAACAGAACATAACATAATGAAAACATGTGAGGAGTGGGGTTTCTTAGTTCCTGTTCTGGAGTTTTATACCTTAACTATCGTACTTTAATCCTCACTCAAACCTACTGGTAGCTTTGTACTCTTGTACTGATCTTCAGTTTTCTTTGAACAATTCTGCCTATGCAATCAAAACCAGTCAAATTATTGCTTTTCAGTAGCCCACATTCTAGCTTCTAGCACAAGCTTTTTGTTTCAGTCCTAATAATAATTTTGAAAAAGCAAGGGTTTGAGTCATAATGCATGACTAGCATTTAAGGTGTGGTTAGAAACTTCTGTCAAGCAGATTTGCAAGCAGATTAGCAAAAATCTGCCTGCGTGTTTTTTTTAATCTGAGGTACTTAAAATAGTTTTTCATAACACTTCAGAATATAGGTCAAAAGTTCAGTTATTTTAGCACACATTTATTTTTTAAGTGAATATTTCAAGTTTCATCAGGGTATTACATATGAAAGCACACAGGACACATCATAGCTATGTAGGTACAGTTGCATTTCATTTTTGTAATTTCATTTATTCTAGTTGTTCAATCAGAATGTTCAAGTCTGTTTTCCTTAAAATGTAAACACTTCATTGTATTCAGAATTTGCCTAGTTTTGACATGGCTACTGATAAGAATTAGAAATAAGAGCTCCTCACAAAGGACAGCCCAGACAATTTAGGTATTGAATTGTTTTCTCATAACTTTAACACTGTAAGAAAAGATAAAAACGGAGAGCATTTTCCAAAAAACAAAACTGGAAGCTTCTGACTAAAAGTACTGAGTATTCAATGGAAACCCAAGATGAATATTTCTGGAGATTTTTCTTTCTCCTGTAAAAGATCAGCCATATTAAAAATGTACTGCATATAAGGGGCAGAATCTCAATATATTGCACATCTATAGAAAAGAGAAATTCTCTTCCACCATCATTCCAACATTGGAAAAAGTAAAAAGGGCAATGTCATTGCTGACATCCTGGAGATTATTGAAAATCCCCAGTATTAGACATATATCCTATATGAACATGTTTAATAAGGAAGTCAAGGAAATAATAGGAAGCAATAAGAATGCAATAAGGAGCATAATAATATGTAAAACTGGCCCAAATCAGGACAAGAAAGGAGGCCAAACCTGCAATCAAAATATATCTCTTTCTTTTTTGTTCTTCACTCAAATAATTTAAAGCAACATAAAAAAAATTGCAACAGAAGTTAGTGAACTAATTAAGGGTATCTTGACTATCATGACAACACATGTAAGGAAAGGATACTGCAGAACAGTACAATTTTGTTTCTGTGTGGTCTTCAGTGAAGAAACCACAGGGCAATGCATAATACCTTTGCTTGAATTGAATTTCAGGGGGAAAAATCTTAAAGAATGAAAGTTCCCAACTACTGTTTTGCAGTCCCTGGAGGCCCATCTGATTGCACCACCAAAATTCAGCAGTGTGGTTTTCCAATAGAAATCAGTGTAATGTTTATAAACTACTATTTCTGTACTGAATTTTTCTGAATACTTTAATAAAAAAGTTCTGTTTACAATTATTTTTCTTCCTGTTGAATTTTTTTCT
>JANHFK010292041.1:0-12463 GCA_036250565.1 Sibynophis collaris | reverse complement strand
CCTCCCTCACATCTATCATCTGTTACAAGCAATAAGATAAGTAGATTTCTCCAGAGTTTGGGCAAAATTCTATGAGTTTTTAATCTCTGAGGAATGAAGAATAACTGATCAACCAAAAAATGAAAAAGTGCTCTAAAGCGCTAACCAATAATTTCCTCTGCTTGTGAAGCAAATCAGTGCTAAATAATGTATAACTTTATATTTGGTTGTGCTAAGGATCAAGGAAGAGGAAGATGACATTCTTGCATTACATACCTATTCAATGGCCAACACATCTCTTAGAGAAACAATAGTGGCTTAAACAATAGCCCACTACATGTCCAGGCTCCAAACCAAAAACAACACATGGAGATTTTTCCAAGTAGAGCTATTTTATTATTTCATGCCTGTGGACAAAATCTTGCCAAACTGAGTACGCTACAATCCCCTCTACTTTATATTCTACCATATACTCCAGGAATTACTAGGAGGGTCCGTCTTCAGCCTCTTTCTCCAACATACAACATTTGGACCGAGTTGCCTTTTACTCCCCTGGAATGTGCCCCCTCCCTCCTGGGAATCCGCCTCCTTACTACATTCCATCACCTAAACAAATGGAAAGGAAGGAATATTGCAAGCAGCCCCCATTCCTACAGTAACAGTGCAACCCTGAGGGAGAATGAACAAGCAATGCCTAGATAAAGGCAGGGAGAATATGGAAAAGGAGATCCTGGAAGGAGAACAATGAAGCAAATTACCCTGATGCGGAGCTTCCCAAAATTGTGCCCGAGAAAGGACACATTAAAGGGAAGTTTGAGTTTGCCACTCAGGACTTGGCAAACCACATCGATTCCTGCTTGCAGCATACGAGAGCCTCAAGCTTCTAATACTCTTTTATTTTTCCATCATCATCATATCTCTTTCTCAATAACCTTTGGCTTGCTGTTGCAAGGCACAAGTATCTCTTCCCAGCCTCTTCTCTTGCACGCTCTTACAGAACACATGCTCCTTATAACTCAAATTCTAAGCATGGTCCAAAGGGTGTGCGAATACTGTCTTGGTAATCATAGAAGGCATACCAAGAGCCCCAAGCCTCCTATTTCTTACTCGTCATCATGACTATTTATCAGACGTTGTCTGAAAATAGTAGACAGGTTTTCCTATTCCAACAAAAATGATTTATTACCCAGTAGATTTTTGGACATATCACAATCAGATTGGAATAAAATATTTGACAATTATAGTATCTGTGTCCCTTTGGCAGTAGCACAGAAGCCAGTTATCCTTTCTTTTCTGCCAAGGTATCAATGAAAATGGCTTCAGGGGAAGAAAAAAAAAGTCACTTAAATGTTATTGATAAAATAAAAGTCACCCAAAGTCATTTAAATCACTTTTTAAAAAAACCTGATTTTTAAGTGGGGGAGGGGTGGTGGTCAGGAACACTTTTAGGTTAAGATGCTTTTATTGAAAATGTTATAAGTTAATGACTTCCATCAAATATTTTTAGAAATGATACAGGCACTTGAAGGAATGCAGTGCCTCAACTCTAAATATATCCAGGGATAATATGAGTAAGAATTATGTTTGCAGTCAACTTTGCCAAAACAATACTTGGCCAGAAATATTTGACCTGCAGCAGAGGAGGTGCTAGGGCTGAGCGGATATTATAAAAGAGTTTCTGGGACCTGCTTTATCTTTGATCTGCCTGAGCTTTGCCTACGGCTTCAAGGTAAGTCATGTGAAGAATGAACTTGGAGTTGGAGGGAAGTATCACAGGTAGGCCTGGGATTCTACACATCCCAGGGCCATCTTGCCACCTCTGGAACTAACTTCTCTGGGGACATTCAAACCTGTTCTTGAATATGTCTGTATATTTCCATTCTTTATATCAACATATTTTTGGAACTTTGGAAATCTTGGATTACAAAGAGAATCATCATCATCATCATTATTTTTTTTTTCCTAAATTTTTCGGGTAGTTCTGGCCAGCCTCAAGGCTGCCTGTAACTTCTTGCAGAAGGTGAGGTAAGGCATAACAGTGCTAGTTCCCATAATATAGATAGCATTACAATGCTCCTAATGTAGATAATATTATGATCCCCGTAATATAGATAAAACTGCATTTGAAAATGTGATCAACATGTAACATATAACACATAGTAAAGATAAACAAATGATTTAAAAATGGAGATTTTATTTATTTATGTATTTTCATTTATTAAAATCATTTGCCGCCCATCTCGCTACAAAAGCCTAGGAAGAATGAAAAGAATGTAAGCAAAACATTTTAAAAGTTAAAAAGAAATGTAAGCATTAAATATAAATGGATCCCCAAATCCATTCAGAAATTATTCTTTAAAAAAAAATTAAAATGTAAAACTTCGATACTTATAAAGCGATCGAACACTGGATTTTATTTCAGAACTTAAGTCAGCAAAGCACAAATCTTGGGCTGGATCTCTGTGACCCTTCCTAATGAAGATGTTTCATTTTGCTGGCCCTAAAGATTATGGCTTCCTAGTTACAATTTTTTGGAAGATGCTTTAATTTCAGATACGGCAGGAGGCATCCCAAAGCAGGCGTCTGTACTGCCCCTTTCAAATTTCTGATAAGAGACTGGAATATTTCTAATGCCAAGGATAAAGCATTTAATTTCATAGACACAAAATGCTCACAAACGTCTCTTTTTCAAAATGGTAAAGTAAAAAAATATACTGGCAGATGCCTACTTCAAAAAAAAACACCAAAAACCCACCAGCCTGCAGGCAGGAGATAGGGAGTAGTTTCTGTTGCTGATTTAATTCACAGTTCCTTCATTAGAATACGCATCCCCTGTTGGAATATATAATAATTATAATATACATTATTTAAAAAGTAATTAAATATTTTATATGTTATGGTCATATTTTATAGTTGTTCTGTGTACATAAATCACATGTTTTTCACACACATATATACCCCACTTCCTTTTCTGCTTCACTCTTTTATTTTTATTTTTTATATATAAAATATGTGCTGAGTTCTCAGCAGAATCCTGTTTTGTTACCTATACTTAACCAAAGTAATTGATTACAGATTACAATAGGGAAATAGGATGCTGTCCTGCCTTATGCTGAATTATTTTTCTTTCAAAGGATAGATAGCTTTCCCTCCTCCCCTTCTTTTTCTCCTCTGCCCCACCCTCCCCCTCTGCCCTCCCCCCCTTCTCTATATCTAGACTGAGCTTCTACACTTCTCCTAAAGTCTATTCATCCATAGTTTATATTTTTTTAATTTTTTCTTTGGGATACCTTGAGTAAAAAGTTGAAGATAATAATGATGACAGTAGAAAGACTTGATCACATGCTGATTTTATTAATGTCTACAAGTTCCTAACGGAACTGAAATGGCACGTCTTATACTTTTTGGTCTTCCAGAAAAGAAAGCACAGGTTCCTTCTAGCAGGGAATATTGTTTCCATCAAAGGAAGGCAATCTAGAAAGGTCTTGTATTCACAAGCAGTTGCTAAGTCTACAAGGCGGAAGGTTGCAAAACAGCAAAAACTGATAATTTAGCCTTTTAGAAAACCTTGTCTTGTACCCATAACCTGATAGGCCATCTTTCCTCCATGTAGCTTTCTCTGCTGCGGTGTGCCCCGTAAACTGCAGCCATGTCGTCAGACGCTGAAATGTCGATTTTCGGGGAAGCTGCCTCTTATCTCCGGAAGTCAGAAAAGGAGAGAATTGAATCCCAGAATAAGCCCTTTGATGCCAAGACCTCTGTTTATGTGGTGAATCCTAAGGAATCCTATGTGAAAGGCATTGTACAAAGTAAAGAAGCAGGGAAAGTCGTAGTCAAGACTGAAAAAGGAGAAGTGAGTACAGGACAAGAAACTTATTGTCAAAGGTTAGCCTTTATTAGACCAGGTCAACTTATCGGCATCTTTTCTTTCCTAGAGTGTGACTGTAAAGGATGACCAAGTCTTTCCTATGAACCCTCCCAAATATGACAAAATTGAGGACATGGCCATGATGACCCACCTCAATGAACCTGCTGTCCTTTATAACCTCAAAGAGCGTTATGCAGCCTGGATGATCTACGTGAGTGCCGCCATGGTTTCTGTTTGCTGCTTTCTGCTAGTGCAATACTGTGGACTCAAATAATGCATGTGTAATCTCTTAAAACCAGTAAGGATCATGAAAATTCTGAACAGATACCCAATAGAGATTTTAATGATAATAGAGTCAACTGATTACTTCATGTGTTTATATGGTGTCTAGAAATGAACATGTTTAGAATAACTATCGTATATTAAGAGAAGGATAAACTGATCCAAACAAAGTTCATAAAGAACAGTGTCCAGTTTTGATAGCATCAGCCAACAGAAAGCCTGTTGAACTACCACTCAGACTACAAATTTGCATTGTCAGAATAATCTATAAGTCAGTTTGGTGATCACATATTTCTGTGTAAAGACCAAAGCTGGGCTATTTTATGCACATAAATAATATGGGAGGCCTCTGTGCATGACCTCTGCACTTCTTATAGACTGATATAGCAGTTTCTGCACAACAGAATGTGTTGTGTGCCTATTTGTAAACATGATCCTTTAGAAAGTATATAGAACATATGATACTGCTCCTTTCACACTACACAGTAAATATTTATCATTTTTTATTATTTCTTTCTTTATTTTCATTTTCAACTCTTTTTCCATTCCATATAACTATTTTATGTATGGTTCAGTTCCTTAGGGTTTAAGGAAAATAACAAATATAACGAGCAAATAGATGGTGATACTTGTGTTGTACTTTTGCAGACCTATTCAGGTCTCTTCTGTGTCACTGTCAATCCCTACAAGTGGTTGCCAGTGTACAACCCAGAAGTGGTGTCAGCTTACAGAGGCAAAAAGCGTCAAGAGGCTCCTCCCCACATCTTCTCCATCTCTGACAATGCGTATCAATTCATGTTAACTGGTGAGTAGATGAATGTTTCGGGGGGGGGGGATAATAAGGTAAGGAAAACAGGAAGAACATGGCTTTTGGAATTCCTTTCGGACCCTTAAGAATAGATGCTCTCCCTGAAGAGCATCCGGAAGCTTCAGTTGGTGCAAAATGCAGTGGCCCGCATGATTTTGTGCAGCCCTCGATGTGCACGTTTCACTTCTCCTCCAGGAACTGCTTTGGTTGCCAATTTGCTTCCAGATGCAATTCAAGGGACTTGGTTGTCACCTTTAAAGCCCTTCATGGCTTGGGACCAGGTTATCTGAGGGACCACCTCTTGCCAGTCACATCTATCCGACCCATCAAAGTGGGGAGTCAGAGAATGTTGCGGGTCCCATCCCCGAGGAAGATACACCTGGTGGGTCCCAGAAGAAGGGCCTTGTCTATGGTGGCTCCCTCTCTCTGGAACATCATTCCCCCAGAGATTCCCCCACTCTAATACTCTTCTGGAAGGTGTTGAAGACCTGGTTCTGCCAGTGGAACCCAGAGCGGGATGGAGCCCATTAAATGGCTCGTGTGATCTCCTGTTGCTGGGGTGGGAGGTGGTGTGTGTGATTTTTTTTATATTGTACTATATTAATTTGATTCTTTTTGTTATTTTTATTGTTTTAAATGTGGTTTTATATTCTGTAAGTCGCCTTGAGTCGCCATGGGCGAATAGGCAGCAATATAAATTCAATCAATCAATCAATAAATAAAGTGAAGTGACTACTTTAGAACGGGTAAAGAGGTATGAATGCTTGCTTTTTGGTGACAGAGCAAGTGACAGAGATAGAGTGTTTAGCCTTCCCCTCCTTCTTCAGCCCAGCCTGACCTTCTGCACCCCCTCTGTGCCTCTTGTTTTCTTATTTTTATAGAAAATCAATACTCTTCTTGACACAAACAATAGCTCAGAAGCATAACTGAATGGGGGAGATCTGAGATCTGTCCATCACCTCTCACTTTAACTCTTCTGAACTATTTAATTACAGGCGTGCTTTGGACCAGGTGTTGGCAATTGTGCAATTGCTAAATGAAGACCGTTTTAACCAAAGATTGGGTGATCAATAACTCTATAGCAGTAGCTTGTTGGATCAATAGCATTCATTATTTTCTGGTTAAGGCAAGTGGCCTTCTTTGTAACTGGAGGTCATTAATCAGTGCTTACTGGACTGTATGGCCTGTACTAAGGGACTGTGAACTTTCCAGTAAGAATTTAATGTAAAAATAACCTAGTTTGTATGATCATTTGGGTGAGAAAAGTGAGAAATAAGGCTTAGTCACTTTGTTATTTTTGTTTCAGTCTATTTGAGGATTTGGTAGTACTCCCATAACAAATACATATCAAAACCACAGGCCCTCATACCCTAAATTTGGTTGCCAATTACCTAACACTGTCTTGTCCTGCTACCTCCTATCTACTTAAGACTTGTAAGTAGATGTATGATAGAATTTATTTATAAGAGAACATGTTACCATTTTGCTTTGCTCACATCTTTTATTGAGAAATGAGAACAAGTTGTGAAGAGGATGTATAGTGTCCCAGACAATCTTGTGGACTCTATTCAAGCAGCGCTTATATGCAGGAGCTGATTATTATAGGATCTCTTAGTGTCTTTCTAATGGCACTGACAAAGATACCCCAGATAAGTAAATATAAATCACATGCTATCATACATACCCTCAGATAATTGTCAGATACACTTGGCATTTGTAACTACAGCATATAAACAGTAGGAATGCTGGAGTTTGTTCTTTTATTTAACAAAATTCAAGGGCACATAATTTTCTTGCTTTGTTTTTATTCACGAAATATAAAGCTGACCACAAATCATAATAATTAGTAGAGAAATGATTATTCAAGTATTTGGAATGCTGCCTGTTGATTTGTGATGCATGAGTTATCCAGGGAGATCTGTCATTTTTGCAGAAACAAAATTTAGCTTCCTTTCTAGTGAAATAAATGGAGAAGATATTCACATGTAATATAAGTACAATATTATACTGCAAATTGTTTTGCTTTCTACCCCTCCTCCCAAATATTATTTTTAAAAATGCCTATTTATTAGTGTATGATATTTGTGTCCCTTTATTTTAGTTAAAAATCTGATGTCTGGCCATTAAAGCAATGTTTCTTAACCTTGATAACTTGAAGATGTGTGGGCTTCAATTGGCTGGAGAATTATGGGAGTTGAAGTCCACACATCTTAAACATTGCCAGATTTAAGAAACACTAAGTTGAAGCAGTTTAATTAATAAAAGTAACAAAATAATTGTGAGGTTGAGAAAATCTGTAATGTTGCCTTTGCTTGTACAATGTGCCTCATGTCATTCATTCATTCATCTGTGTAGATGCCCAATCAGTGGTGCTCGTTTTCTCTTATTATCCACTAATAGATATCTGTTACTTTCTACTAATAATACTGGTATATGATTATTCCTTATAATTATTTTTTAGATATGTTCTTCATATGTTCATTGTACAATGTTGTTAGAATCGTTGCTTACTTTTTGTCTGTTGTAACTGGAATTGTCTTGAAGGGTTCATGGAAACTATAGTTACTAGCTTGATGTAATTTACTAAAAATAGAGAGTTTGGTATAATGGTTAAGATATCATGCTAGAAAGTATGAGACAATGATTCTTATCCTGCCTTAGGCACAGTCAACTGGAACACTAGGCCGGTCCCTCTCTTTTCGCCCTAGGAAGAAAGTAATGGCAAATTGCTTCAAAAATCTTGCCAAGAAAACTGTGGGGATTTGTCTAGATCTCCACAGTGGGGTCAATATGATTCTAAGACAATGATCGCTAATCTTTTCTGGACCGAGTGCCCAAATTTGTGCACACTCGCACAAATGCGCCCATGTGCCTGAACCCCCAAAATGAAATATGTGCACGGCTTCTGTGCATGCGCCCTGTTCCCTGCATGCGCACAGCATGCACCCCCTGCCGCACACCCTTTCCCACTGTGCATGCGTGGCAGAGACCTGAAGACTAGCTGACTGGCAGGAGGCGCACACGCATGCGTGGCCGAGCTGAAATGGGGCGACTCCTTGCGTGCCCACAAAGAGGGCACTGTGTGCCACCTCAGGCATATGTGCCATAGGTTCACCATCATGGCTCTAAGGCGTAAGCACCCCCTCAAAATCACTAAAGGCTGCCTTTTTCAGATGCTCTGGAAGGGAGCACCAAAGTTTTAAATAGCTTAGATTCCTCTGTTTCTATATCCACCCATATGATTGGCTAAACCTTATATTTTCCATCATGTCTCTCTCTCCTCATAAAAACTTTAATGGCAGGTGAGCTGCAGTCAGCGAGATGATTTTCAGCAGCTTTGCTTTATCTCGAGAATGCTCACTTGAAGGCTATTTCTTTAGCGCGCTGCTTGGAGAATCCAAGCATGGGTTATCCTCTTATCCGATTTGCTAGGGACTGAGTGTCAATCACAATTAAACGGTGATCCCGCCTCCTTGCCTCTGCCGGCTCCAGTTTTTCGCTCAGTCCACCAACAGGGACTAGTGTTTACCTTTGCTCTGCAAAGAAATAATTATCAAAAATTAGCGATTTACTCTTTTTACTTAATTTCGCTGCTGAGGCTTTTTTCCTTGATCTGGGACTCCAGATCGCTCTAGCTGTCCCTAGCCTCAGGAAGCAGTGTGTGGGGACTGTCCTTATTTGGGCAGCTTCGTCAGCGGCTGTTATTGCCGCTTTTGCAGCTGTCGGTGTGAGGGTGAGTTTTTCGGTCCGCCGAACTTCCCACCCCCACCAGGAGATCGCGGGGCAGCGGGATGGCTTTGGAGCTTATGTCCGAGGACTTGGGCATTCTCCGGGGATTTCTGGCTTCAGCTGCAGGCATCGAAGGAAGCGAGCGGCCAGTGGATCGGCGCGGATTGCAGCCATTGGCTTCAAACAGGTTTTGGGGGCGTGGGCGTACCTGGCGCCTGGGAGTCTACTTATAGTTTCGTTTTCCCCCAGTCTATTCTCTTCTCAGTTCAAAGTGCAAGCGATCTGCAGTTTTTCCCTGGGCGTGGCCAGTCCCTTCTAAGCATTGCCATTGTGAGCTGCTTGCAAACGGAGCCTTTTTCTTTCTATTGCATTTGCATTTCAATCACTGTGTCGGATTTAGAGCTTTCCTCAGATGAGGAACAAGGGGCTGGCATTGCTGGGCCTTCTGAAATCACTGAGATGCCCATGATTTGTCCCAGGGCAGAAACAAGGATTGCGGCTTCCAAGAAGGGAACCACAGCCCATAAGGCTTCCAAAGCTGTTTCTTCCAAAGACAAGGAGGCGTCCAGATGCCATAGGGCCCTGGAGAAGCAGTTTGCCAAGGCCCAAAAAAAGGCCAAGCTTCCCCTGGAGCCTGAAATCACTGTGGTCCCACCACCTGTGGGTGATGCCAGTGGGCCTGCTCCTCTTCCCCAGATTCAGGAGGAGCCTGCCAGGAGCCAGTCAGTCCCAATTACCAGAGAGCAGCTGTTATTTCTCCCAGTCTCTCAACAGCCTCTTCCCCAACTGCCCATGGAAGTTTTGGGCTGGCAACTATCACAAGGGGAGGCCAGAGTGGCAGAAGCCACTTTCATTCCAACTTCTGAAGGTTTCCGTCCGGGGGAGATGATTAGGCCCAATCCTTCTATGGATTTTTCTTCGATGATATCAGAGGCCATTTCCAGGGGCATCGCTGCTGGCCTGCAACAATGACCCCAACCCACTCCTGAGTATTGTGTGGCCCCGCATCAGGGGCAAAGTTTGGAGGATCCTTTATCGCCATCTCATTCTCCTGAATCCACTCAGAGTGAGGGGTTTGGCAAGCTGAGGACGAAAAAGAGGAAGGGGAGCTTTCAGAAGATGAGGGTTTGACTCCAGAGCCACCTGCCTTCACTGGCCTATTCAAACCGGCCCTTTTCAAATCCCTCCTTCACAAGGCCAAAATGGCTACCAAAATGGGGTTACGCGGTGATCCTGCCCTTCCGTCTCAGCCTCAGCCTGCCTTGCATAGTGATTTGTTTTCAGTTCCAGCTCCAGAACGTGACATCATACCTTGCCCTGACCTGTTTACGGAGGTTCTCAAATGTCAGTGGGAGCAGCCTGCTTCTCTTTCAGCACCCAGTGGGCTTGACAAAAAGTTGTATTGTTCAGCTCTGGTTCTGGATCAGATGTTGGCTTTTCCAACTGTGGATGCTCTTGTCGTCGGCCTCTCTACCAACAAACTTGATTTCGCCTGAAGCGTCGGAGGTGCTTAAGCCTGAAGATCGCAAAGCTGAATCTTCTTTCTCCAGAACTCACCAGGCCAATGCGTGGGCAATCAGAGCGGCCACATCTACTTCCTTTTTCACTAGAGCTTCTTTGATTTGGCTCCGCCAGTTGAGGGACAAGCTTCCAATGGAGGACATCCGTCTGCGCCATGACATTAACAAGATCATTGCCACCACAGAATATTCTGCTGACGCATCCTTCAACGCTGTCAGATTTTCGTCCAGAGCCTTAGCCTCCTCGGTTTCTTCAAGGCGTCTCCTCTGGTTGAGGAACTGGAGGGCTGATATGAAGGCCAAGTGAAGACTGGCTTCAGCGCCTTACAAGGATTCGTACCTTTTTGGCGAGGCCTTGGATCCTGTACTGGTGGAGACCAGAGACAAGAAGAAAGTCATGCCTTCTGCTTACAGGCGCCAGGAATGTAGATTCTCTCCCTACATGCCTCGGCAGCCCTTTCGGACGGAACCCAGGCCTTCAGGTTTCCAGCAGCACCATTCCTATTCAAGGGGATTCAACAGGGCCTCGGATAGGCCCCACTTCAGAGATCGAGGGCGGCAGTCTTCTCAGCCCAGAAGGCCCTTCCGAGGAAGTTCGGGTCGTCCATTCAGGAGAGGCAAGTAGTCTTTCTTCATACCTATTGGTGGCAAGTTGCAACAATTTTTTCACCAATGGGAATCCTTTGCCTCTGATGCCTGGGTCTTGAATACTGTAAGCTCGGGTCTCAAGTTAGAGTTTTGTTCGGTTCCTCCACATCGTTTCGTTTGTTGTCCAGTTTCTCACCAACCGTTAAAGCGGCAGTTGATGGAGGGGGAGATCAGCCATCTGTTGGAGATTGCGGCCATTGAGCCTGTCCCACTGGGTCAGGAGGGCAAAGACTTTTATTCTATTTTGTTCTTGGTTCC
Source organism: Sibynophis collaris (assembly GCA_036250565.1). Classification (NCBI taxonomy): domain Eukaryota; kingdom Metazoa; phylum Chordata; class Lepidosauria; order Squamata; family Sibynophiidae; genus Sibynophis; species Sibynophis collaris. Next base: position 1,371 of record JANHFK010292041.1, on the reverse strand, counting down.
TAAAAGTTCGGGAGGCTCTAGAAGCATTTTGGATTTGAAGCGCCTCAATCGGTGCATAGTATATCGCCCCTTCAAAATGCAATCCCTTAAGACCATTTTGGATGGTATTCGACCAGGGGATTTCATGACATCCATTGACCTCAAAGAAGCATCTTCACATTCTGGTCCACCCAGATCATCGTTGTTTTTCGGACTATCCTCCGCTCCGAGGACCTTTACCAAAGTCTTAGCAGCAGTGGCAGCATCTCTCCGTTTACGTTCCCTTCGGATCCAATGTTATTTGGATGATATTATCATTCAGTCTTCTTCCACTCAACAGGCCGGACTTGACCTTCAGACAGTTATTCAGGGTCTACAAGTTCACGGCTTCACAGTAAATCTTTCAGTTACATGCTCCCGTCAACCCGCATTCAACATCTCGCGGCAATGATAGACTCTATAAAGCTGCAAGTCCTCCTCTCGCCAGATCGTCAGAACAGCATCAGGGAGTTGGTGTCCCACACTCTTTCTTTCTTTCAGGTTTCCCTTCTGTCGCTTTCCAGTCTACTGGGAAAGTTTATTTCCTGTATCGATGTAGTGCCATGGGCTCGCTTTCACTCCAAACCGCTCCAGTGGCTCTTGCTGCCTTTCCAGCGGAACAACTAGGTCAGTGTTCATCGCAGAATCAAGGTTCCAGACGAGGTTCACCTTTCCCTGCGATGGTGGGCCTCCCCTGCACTACACAAGGGTTGCTTTTTCCACGAACCCCAGCGTCTCACGATCACCATGGACGCCAGTCTCTTCGGCTGGGGAGCTCACTTGGGTTCCCAGGTTGTGCAGGGACTATGGTCATCCCAGGACAGCCTACTCAACATCAGCCTTCTCGAATTGCGTCTGGCATTGAGTCACTTCAGTTCCGGCTATGCGGTCGTCATATCCTGGTCCTGACGGACAACATTGCAACGAAGGCCCATTTGAATCGTCAGGGCGGCACCCACTCACATTCCCTGATGGCCGAATCCAAGAGACTCTCGCCTGGGTGGAGAGGCATCTGCTTTCCCTCAAGTTGGAGCATATCTCGGGACTGTCCAACGTCAGGGTGGACTGGCTGAGCAGACAGAGCCTAGATCCGGCAGAGTGGTGCCTCGTTCTGGCCCTGTTCAGGGAGTTGACTGCACGGTTCGGGTTCCCGATTCTAGACCTGTTTGCCCTTCCCAGCAACACCCAGCTACCCCGGTTTTTCACCAGATTCCCTTGTTCTCAGGCGGAGGACCAGAATGCCCTGAATTGTTCATGGCCCAGGGTCTACTTTATGCCTTCCCCCCTTCCCCTCATTCCCAGGGTTATTCGGAGAATCCTCTCAGAGGGGGCGGAAGTCATCATGGTAGCTCC
>JANHFK010286226.1:0-12501 GCA_036250565.1 Sibynophis collaris | reverse complement strand
TAAATCTTGCCCCTCAGAAAGTATGTCTCTATCTGTAAAGTAATTACATCTGATAGTGATTAAGAAAGTGAGACTGTTGCAAACCTTATGTTCATATAGGTTACATTATGATTGTGAGTTTGATTGAAATTCTTCAACCCACAGACCCTTGACTCACAAATTTCTCCGTTCCTGTGATCTTCTCACAAGGAGCGGTTGCCTGGAGTGCAAGTGCATGACCTCATGGTCGCCCCTTGTCCAGAGAGATTGTACCATCCAGAATTATTGCAATTATTATTTTAATTTGATTCATACTTCTGAGAATTATTATGACATCAGAATAATTTGATGCAAAAAATACATTAGACAGGAATAGAATGGAAAAACATCATTTTGAATGTGATGTTGTTGTTTATAACAAGCTTATGATGCTTCAGAAAATACAATATCATCTAATTTGTATAAGAAGAATTAAATACCCTGAATATCATGGACAAGCAGTTTCACTTGGAAGAAAGAGAAGGAGAAAATTGAATCAACTTCCATTCCTTTTCCTTCTATTTGCTAGAAGGCACAAGAAGTTGCCATATCTTAGTTGGGTTCACTAGCTCTGCTAGTTATGGTTTGTTTTATTTCTAGGTTTTTAATAAGTGACAGTAGTTGCATTCAAACAGAACTAAAAACATAGCCATTAATTGAGAAACCATAATGGCTGGCTTCAAAGATTATGCCAAGCCAAACTGAACCAGTCCATGTTGATAGTTGTATTAATAATGGCTGAACCCAATGACTGCATTAAAGCAGCAGCATCTTTCTATGACATTTCAGACAGGAGACCTACTATGCCCTTCTTAAGGATATTAGATACATACTGTAATACTGAATATACTGTACATACATACATGACTTCATGGTTTTGCTATTTCTCTCATGTATTGGTAATAGACTCTAATAGGATAGAAAGGATGATGATTCAGGTGAAGCAGCTGTTTAATGGATCTGTGCATATACGTTCTTTTATCAGCTGGGTACAAGTGCATGAAATTATTGTGTGAAATACTCAACAAATTACATCTCTTTTGCTGCATATATATTGATCTGCATTGATATATTTTTTGTTGGTTTTGTCTTGGAAGAATACAGTGACAAAACCATGTTATCAAAACTAGAATGCAATGTCCATTTAGTCACCAGAAGTTGATTCAAATAACCCCTTTTTAAAAAATTATGTGCCAGCAAGTCGGTGTCAGCTCCTAAAAGTTACACAGATAAATTATCTATAGATGATCTGTCTTTGGCCTGAAGCATCAGATCTTCCAATGGCGCAACAATCATTGTTGTAATTAAATCTACCTACTTTGCTTTTATTTATCCTCTTCTCTTTCCTTCTACCTTTCCCAGCATTATAACCTTTCCAGAGAACTAGATGTTTGCATAATGTGTATGAAGTAGGATAATTTGAATGTGGTCATTTGGGCCTTGAATGGGAACTCTTGAAATATTTGTTCTATGACACATTTGTTTGTTTTCTTGGCTAAGCATGAAATTATTAAGAAATTTTACCAACACCACTAATCTTTTCTATCATGCTTCTTCAAAATCAAAATTTTGCTTCTGTAGAGTGTCACAGAGAAAACCACACTCATATATCTTTTTTCTTTTTGTCAGATGAAATACTTTGCATTTAATAAGTACTTTCTTAATAAGTATGCTTTGCTTCACTTATGATAAGTGGTTCTATTGGCACCATAAAGACCATCAAATATAGTATGGAGCAGAGTTATATGGATTCTTATGTCATATTTGTTAAAATTTAAAATGTTGCTAAATGCTGTTGTATTTGCTGCTGCAGATGATTTTTATGATCATCTATGACAAAAATTCTATTATCGTATGTGACATAGAAAAAAAAATCATAAAAGCAAAATTTCCCACCACTGTAAAAAAATAAGGAAACAAAACAGATAAAAGAAGCACTGTGACTATATTCTTATAAACTAGAATAACAAACACACAACACAAATATGTGATTTTTTTTAGTTTAAAAATTAAACACATGCACAAACATATTAGTAGATCAATAAATTAACACAATTGCAGAATTTGAAATGATTAACTACCGGTATTTTAAGATCTATACTTTTTAAGGAAAGCATTTAGTATGAGACATACCTCTTCCATATCTGCCTTTAATGCCTCCATAAAAATGTAAATAGGTATATCTGAAAAGATGAACCAATCTGACCCCATCAGCACCAAGGTCTTAAGTTATTTTGCAATATCACAGGAATATGCATGCATACAGCTAAATGACTAGCTACTGTGAAATTCAGAAAGATGGAATTTTGTGAAGTAGGATGACTTAAGAAATGTTGAATGTTATTAAATAAAATGACTTAAAATTAGGGAGTAAACATGAAAATATATTTGATATGATTTAAAATAAATCATTTTACGAATATAGTGACACTGTTATATGTTACAAACTCTATACACCATAATCGTTCTGTACGTTTGCACAGCATAAAATACATTTACAAGATTACCACTAAATTTTTCCAAAGCCCAGTCCTTACTCTAAATTGATATCAAAAATAAATTTTGAATTTCCTTTTCTTTTTGTCAAAATGTCCTAAGATGCATGAAGGCATTTCTAAAAGATATGGATTGTTAATTGGAGAAAGGAAGGAGAAATTGAAAACATGCACCATTTTATCCTGCCCTCCGTGAATATGCTAAATATGCCTGAACGTTTTGCTTAGTAGAAGAAATTTCTGTATACCACAGATGTTTTAATCAGAAACATGAAAATCTGAGAAGCAGCTGAATTTCCATACTAAATATTCTGAAGGCATTCTTCAATTAGTGTACTGTATATTATTTGGTATTCTATAAATAGATGTTAATTCTAATGTGTAATGAGTGCAAACATTATTCATCATTCAAAAATAAAGGCAGCTATGGTGTTTCAGAACAATCCCCAACTGATTGCATAACAGCACAATGTTTTTATGATGCGTATTGCTGTTAGCAGAAACATATACTCTATGTTAAATAGTTAAATAAGCTAATATTTGTGCAGATTGGCAAACATACTGCATTCTCAGGAAGGAAGTACTTATGCATATAGACATTCCATTTACTTTGACATTTCTTCTAGAACATTAAAGGCATTAAGATGTCAGGTGGCTTATATCTTGCAAACTGCTCTGAGGACTGCCTGCCCCTTGTAGTCAATTAAAGAATTTATGGTAGATGTTGATGTTTCTTATTTTGTACATAAATGACTGATCCAGTTGTGGGGGTAGACATGATGACATGGACTCTTTTACAAATCAACTGGAAAAATAATAATAAACCCTATATTTACCTTTAATCATAAGAGCTGGATAGGAGGGGCTTAGCAAACACTTGCATTAATACTCTTGTTTATTAATTTTCCAGTTTCCAGCATGCTCAGAATGCTAAACTTGATGGCCTTTTAGGGCAACGAACAAGGTATTACAAATAATGTCTGTCTGGTTTGTCTCATCACTTTAAAGGCAATGGTTTGATCTCAATTATCAGAGACAGGGGTGAAATTCAGCTGGTTCTATCTGGCTCGGGCGAACCGGTAGCAGCGGCTGCGGGAGGCTACACCCACCCATGCCAACTTCATGATGTCACTTTTTTGTGACAATTTTAAGCCTCTGCGCATGCACAGAAGGTTATGTGTGTGCACAGAAGGCTATGCACATGCGCAGAAGCCTTTGCGCATACGCAAAAGGCTTTGCACATGCATGGACGATGGCATATGCAAGCGAAGTGAGCACACACGTGGCACACGCACATTTGCAATCTAGTAGGGAAGGTAAATGAATTTCATCCCTGGTCTGAGATGATATAAATGAGGAGTCAGACCAATTTCCTCAATGTAGCAACTTAAGTATGGAAGCCTGCAATTTATAGTATCTGCATCCTTGAAATACAGTAGAAGTGTTGTAGGCCATATAGAGATCCCGAAAGGACTGAATCCTGAACCATACTAGGTTTTTTAGTTATCAACAAGCACCTTGAATTGTACCTTGATACCTACTATTAAGCAATGAAATTCCAGCAAAAAAAATATAATGTGTCAATATCACAACTAATCACTGATCCCACATGTCAATGCATTCTGTATCAAGTGAATTTTAGGTAATAATACCATGTAGAATAGGACACATTAATCTGATCTGGAGGTGACGAGCAGAGGCTGGGCATAATGTCTCCCTGAGTGTCACAACAGAACAGAGATGAAATTAAACAGCCTTTAAAAATAGACTATTTATTGAACAAAATGTAAATTGTTTCATGTGTATTACCAGTTGGGCTATCCTAATCCATTTTCAGAGTGTACTTTATTTGAAACATAAATTCATGACATAGAAAATACTACTTATACTTCCAATATAGTAATATATAAATTATATTAAGTAATGAAATTGCAATATAAAACTGTTGGAAGAGGAAAAAGATCAAAAGAATTCAAGATTAAGAATGAAAACATTAACATTAACCAAGAACTTGGTGGGGGATGGGGCAGGAAGACCAATATGAAACCAGGCAGCAATGGATTGGTGTCCTAAATGGATATGAACCACCCTGCTTATGCCTTTCCTTTTTCCAGGTCATCCGATCCAGCATCCTGCTCCTTCCAGGCAGGGCTTTAACAGGTAAGAATAGAAAGCCTATTTTTTGAGGGGAGGGTGAGATTGGAATGGGGATTTCCCCAACTCCAGAGATGTATCCAGCAACAGAAAGATTGCTATGTTCAGGCATCCCCAATCAATAGGCCCTCTTTTAGGAGTTCTGAATCCCTTTTGCCCTGATAGATTCAAGAGTTTCCTCAGCCAACTATTTTGCTGAAGGCCAAAAGCTCCTCCATCTCCTTAGGATTCTCCTGACCTTTGTCGTTATGGGGACTTTCCAGAGGGGCATAGCCCTGGGTTTAATTTTTGCACCTGGCAGAAATTTCCCATCCCTGCACTGAACCAAAGGCAATCCTCTCCCACCCAGTAGTGAGCCTGCTGAAATGAAGAACTTGGAGGCAGCCAGGAACAGGATTTTTTTTAAAATTTTGGCTTTGATAGAATATAAATGGGAGTTGCCTATGACTTCCAATGCAGCAATAGATAAACAGTCTCAATTAATAAAAATGCAATATGAAACAGTAGGAAGAGGAAAAACATCAACAGATTCAACATTAAAATAAATTAAGAATTTGATAATATGCAACCTGACGGAGGCGGAACCTTCAATTAAGGAATTGAAAATGGAGCTGACTTCCAATATAGCAATATACATTATATATATATGTATGTATGTACCGCTAAGTATGGATGGATGGATGGATGGATGGTGTGTGTGTGTTTCTGTGTGTGTGTGTGGATTGCTGGAAAGTCCTTTGCGGCTTGCAGTGGAAAGGTGACAACATTTGCAGAGCCTTTCCAAGTAATCCTCACCTCCATTGGTGTCCCTGGTACAATTAAGGGGTTGCATCTCTAACCTCCTCCTAATGCTTCACCCCTCTCCTGGGTAAACTCTGTGTAAAGAGTTCACAAATCTGAAAATCTATATTAGCAAAAAGAAAGGGTGTTTTCATCTAAGCAGACAGGATTGGGTCCCATTAACAGATGATCAAGAGATGCCAGGCTGTGCTTCCCAATGGGTAAAGGAAGGTCAAATTGCCCAGGGGGCCCAGCAGAGAAGCAAGTTGGCTTCCGGGGCCTCTTGAGGAGAAGACCAAGGGGAGACATGATGGCAGTCTTCCAATACTTGAAGGGCTGCCACAGAGAAGAGGGTGTTGATCCTCCAAAGCAGCTGAGGGAAAAACATGGAGCAGTGGGTGGAAGGTCATCAGAGAGAGATCCACACCTGGAAATAAGGAGGAATTTCCTCACAGTGACAAACGTTAAACAGTGGAACAGTTTGTTTCCAAGACTTTTGTGTGCTCCATTCTGGAGATTTATAAGAAAAGATTGGGCAATCATTTGCCTGAGGTGGTAGGAGGAGTTCTTCCTTGGGCAGGGAGTTGGACTAAAAGTCGCTTCCATCCTAGGATGCCATGATTCCCTCTGTGCTTTGTGCCACAATGATGGTGCTTCTCTGTTGTTCATGAACAGACAACTTCCCACATGAAACGCAGAGGCCAAAAGGTTACCAAGGAAATCAGGCACAGGCTACCCCTAGCCCCAGGTGAGCTGCCCTCCTTATGTAGGTATAGAAAATGGCCATTGTTACCTGGTTGCCAATGGAACGAGGTTGTGAGTTGCCCTGAAAAGCCACTAGCCAGTGCACAACTGCCTATTCTACCTTCGTGCAGTGAACTAGTTGGTCATGGCTGTGAGAAGGCACTTCAGAGGAAGTGGAGCCATCTCAGCTGCCACGAAACTGGCAGTAGAGTGGGAAATCATGCTTCTCAACTCTTCTGACTGACTCAATTCTATTTTTCTTCTCTACACAGAACATCTGGAAAAGGTGTTCCCACCTTTTCTGTTGTCTGAAGAGCAACATTGAAGATCTTCCTGTTCCTCCTGACAGGTACAACACCTTCTCCTTAAACCCTGGGCATGGGGGGGGGCACCATTGATGAGCTTCAGAGTATTTAAGGGCTTCTCCCCAAAATGGCTTTCTGTCCACAAAGGGCTTCAGGGGCAAAAATATGGGCAGGCTGACTGCCTGGGCTTAAAAAGGAGAGGCTCAGCTAGATGGATGTTTTTTGACATGTCACCTTCTTCTTTTTTGTCAGGACTGATGAGGCACAGAAAATGGATGACCAACAGGGAGAATTGGAGACACATGTGCCTGATGGAGACTCTCTTCCTTTCCAGGGGTAATGATGCTTCTGCAACATGGCCAGTGGGGGTTCATTCTTCAAAACCAGTTTGGGGGAAGGGAGGAATTCCCACTTGGGGGGAAACCTGCCCAGCGTAGACAACTGAAGAAGAGCTCCTTGGATTCATGGAAAGACCTTGATGGCTTGGAAGGGAAAGTACTGGGAAATACTAAGGAAGAGCCATTTTGAGCCTCTTCCTATCAGCCACAATTTCCATGATCACCTGTCTCTTTGCCCTCTGTAATGCAGCCCTTCCCTCCTGAGGAAGATAAATATTCCACCACATGCAGAGGACTTTTAACTTATACCTTCAATGAAACAATTGTTACTTGCAGGTTGTGATGGGTGCTCCTGCCACCACCCAGATTCCCAGGAAGGAAGATGTCCGGCCCCCTCTCATTTTAAGGAGGTTAGTGTTCTCAGCTGAGGGATTCTGAAGCCCTAAAGAGAAGGGCTAGAAGAAAGTTTTGCAGTGGGGAGGCATCTCTACCCTCTGCCTCTAATTCTGCTAAAAGAAGAATGACTCAGGCCCCTTGTTCTCTCCCCAGAAATGAGAAGACATTGACATGGACACCGTGGCTCTCTATAATTTTGGAGACCTGCACTGAGTCGGTAAGGCCAGAGCAGCTCCTCCCCATGGTAATGGCAGAAGCCCTGTCTCTGTGGATTTGTTAATATGGCAATAGACGGAATATTTGCATTCTTTTTTCAGGATCCATCGGAAGAAGGCCCACCGATGGAGAAGAATAAGGGGGACGTGCAGGAGGAAAGTAGTACCTGTCTTTCAGGGTAAGTAACACTTCATAGGGCAATCCCACTGGCAGGCCAAGCCCCTTGACAGGCCAGCTGGAAGGGTTCTTAGAGCCTCCACATGACCACTCTTGAAAAAGGGCTCATGGTTACTTTTGATCTTTGGCCCTTTAGTTTTCTCCCCCCAGAGAGGAAAGGCAAGAACACTGGAGGCCGCAGCTGTCCACCATTTTGGAGACCTGCACTGAGTTGATAAGTCTTGGACAGTTCCTCCCCATGTGAAAAGAAGAAGGCCTGTCTCTGAGGATTTCTTGATATGCCAACAGACAGAATCTTTGCCTTTTTATTTCAGGAACCAGAAGACCAACCAGTGGAGGAGGAGCTCTCTCCTGATGGGGAGAAAACGCCTTCTTCAGAGGTAAGAAAGTTTTGGCAATGGGGCCGATGGTTAAGGTTAGGGTTAGCGTGATGCCATGACTCCTGGTAGGAGTGGGAAAAATTGTTTTACATATCCTTTTAAGCTGAAGGCTTGCAAAGGTTCTCTTGCTGTTGGCCCATAGGGCCTGATTGCCCCCTATCCTTTAGCAATCTTATTGGACACAGAAAGCGTAAAATTTACCAACCACAGTGTCATTTGCAGTATTCGCTGACAGTCCTGATAGGCTCCAGGACCAGCAGCCTCTGGGACTTGGACTCCCTGGCTGACATTCTGGAGGAGGAATCTGAGGACAGCTGGGACCAGGATGCAGAGGCTTCAGAGGCCAGCCCTTCTTCCAGTCCATGGGTAAGAAAGACAAAGTGTTTTCAGTTGGGGAGGGATAGAGTCCCTCTAGTCAGTTCTCCTAACCTGAGTGAACTGTGCTGGAGTGCTCTGGGCAGTGGAGAAAACGGGAGACCCAGCCCTTCGGACAACATACTTAGGCTAAGTATATGCACCCTGCCACAAAGCAGCAGGGATTTGTGTCCTAAATGGGAAATGTGATCCACATTCAATAGGCCCTCCTATAGGAATTCTGAGTTTCTTTTCTCTGATAGATAATAGGATTCATTGTCATTCACAGGATTCTCCAGAAGAAGGGGAAGACACCCTGGAGGATCTCAGCAGCCTGGAAGAAGACATCCTGGACTCCCTGGAATGCCTTCTTCAATGATAAGAGGTATCTATTTTACCCTCTTCATGGATCAATGCCTTGCCTTGCAAAGCTCAATGAAGCAATGAACTATGCTTTGCAGGGCCATCTAGGACAGACAGATCATAATGGAGGTACTGACACAACAAGGTCCACTGGAGAAGGAAATGGCAACCCTCTCCAGTATTCTTAGTAAGAAAACCCCAGGAAAATTATCAAAATGCTAAAAGCTACGATGCTAGACGATGAGACCCTCAGATAGGAAGGTGTCCAATATGCTACCTGGGAAGAGCGGAAGGCAAGTACAAGTAGATCCAGAAAGAGCAAAGTGGTACTAATAATAGCCTTTGATTCCTCCCCCAGATTCCTCTCCAGATGTCAGCTTGGAGGAGGAGGAACCAGCCCCAGGCACCTCAGCTGGTGAGTTGGTCAATGGCTCTGAGCAGCCTGCCGAGAGTGATCTGGCTGAAACAACAGCTGCAGCAGGACAGCCCTGAGGGTTCTGGTGGGGAAAGCACACAGCTGCCAGCTGGTTAGAGATGAGGGGGAGGTATTGCCTTCTGCACCTGAACCAAGGGCAGACAAAAGGCAGAAGCAGCGAAGGTCAGCTTGATTACTTGCGAGGAGCCAGTCTCGCCATTCTTGATGGACTGCACCAGAAGCTGGCTAATTAGTACAGCAGACAGATGGGGGCGATACTGGGAACAACTTGTTCAGAAGAAGGAGGTTCAGAAGAAGAGGTCTGAGGTCCCTTCCATCTCAGTTATTCTATTCTGTTATTCTGTCTGTATATAGAGGGACAGCTTCAGCAGTGGACGATGGAGGGCTGAATCACCCCCACCGATGAAACCCAGCGAGGAGCCGCTTTCCCTCTAGGACCATCAATGCGCTGGTCCTTCTGTGTTTTAGGATCAATGCCCATTTGCAGAGATGGGGAAGTCTCCGTGCCTCCCAGGAGATCAAGGTGGTACCAGTCATGCACAACACCCAGCACCATGGCAGGAAATCACGGAATTAGGCGCAGCCAGACACCATCTATTGGTGACCAAGAAAAACAGACAGCACTCAGGGGATTGTGTTTCTATTGCAAGGACCTGGGCACATGGCTGTCTCTTGCCCCAAGAAGCGACGAGGGGCGTCGGCCCCTGGGCCTGCCCCATAGCCATAGAAAACCAATACCTAGTCAAGCAGATGTGGATCCCCTCCCCCCCGGCACTTGCCTTTGTTGACTCAAGAGCCACAACAAACTTTATGGACGTGGGGTTTGCAGCCAAATATGCAGTCCCTCATTGTCCGGTGGATCATCCTCTGCTCGTGGAGAGCATTGATGGCCAAGTGCTTCTGTCCGGGCCTATTAAGGCCACCATGCAATCTTTGCACCTGACCATCAGCTCTCATGAGAAAGCCATCCAGTTTTATATTACCTCCGGCCTGCATTTCCCCATAGTCTTGGGCTTGGCTTGGCTTGAGCAAGCAGGAGGTGGACCAATTGCCCCTGCACTGGCGATACGACTGTCCCCTTGGTTTGATTTGTTTTCCCAAGTCTTTTCTAAGAAATATACCATATAGACTGTGCTACAAGGATCAGGTGCACAGTGGCCTAAATAAATTTAGTAACAGATCTGAAACTGCTACATTCATAGAATTAATTTGGAAATTAATTGTGGTGGAAACAAAAAGTTAGTAATGGATACTTGCATACGAGGAGCTTTTCCAATCACAAGAACATTAAATAATTCTTATTATTATTAAACCCTGATAGCTGTTATATCTGTCAAGGAGAGGATGGCCAGGCCACGTCAGGAGGCGATGAACATCCTGCAAGCCCTTTCAGCAACAGCAGCAACAGCAGCCCAGCCAGTGGATCTGTTAATATGCCTGTGCTGTGAGATAAAAGTACACACTAAATTGTATTTCTTGTCTGGGGGAAAAAACGCCTGTATAATGTATTGTTAGAAATTGTGAAAGAAGAAAGGAAGACTATACCACCAACCCTGTTATAGTGCACTGTCTGCGCACTATAGGTGCTGAAAATCTGATTATTATTTCCACGTTAGATCAATGTTATCTACATCTATCAAAATGTGCAGAAATGTGGCTGCCATCAAGTGTTTTTCCAGACCATTCCAGACAGGATTTACTTCTACCAATTATCTAATTTTCTACCTCAAAGTGAGGACTGTTAGCTACTGAATCACAAGAACTATCACTCTTCTTCTGCATTGTTGTGCAACAAAGAACTCCTTTAAATGAAACATGGTAATAGTGCTTCATAGTCTTTTTATTTTCCTTGTTATTTCAATAAATACTGCTCTCGTATTATATTTCCCTGTTCACCGCACTACTTTTGCTCAATCTATTTTAATGCCAGTTATTGAACTCTCAGATATGAGCAGTGCTTGGAAATTGTAGCTTTATCTTTGGTCAGCTTAATGAGAGTGTGCTTTGGAGTCTACCTTTCAACAAAAGATGCTATAAATGCCTAACCTCTCTGAAGTAAGCATAAAGGCATTTTCATATGACAGGATATTCTAGGGGAGGCATCGATTTGAGTGATTATGTGCCATCAAGTGGTGTTTTTTTTCCTGCTAGTGACCATACAGTTTGATTATCTATCCCTAATTACTGGTAGGTCTTTCAGTCTGCCAACCGCCGAATGGGACTATTGGTGCTGGCCACATTGCTGTGCCCCCTTCTCTGTGGGGCCACCACTGAAGCCAACTGATTTATGCTTGATGGGCTTTTGGCTGGTGCTTCTGCCCTGCCCCCTTGTCCCAGGCAATTCACCAAGGGACACAATTAAACATGCCACCCGGTGGCCAGATGATGTGACGTTGGCCTCTAGACCAGGAGGCAGGAGACAGGGCTGTTGATGAAGGGCCCCTGGCACCCAAGGGCCCTTCAAATCAGCAAGGGGGGGGAACAGGACAGCCATTTCCCACCCAGCCTGGCCCTCCAGGACTCCCTTGCCCTTTCTAGCATCAACTAGAAGCTGAAAGGATAGTGTGAATCCTGGCCACAACCAAAGCCTCAGCACCCCTGTGAGGAGAGTGAATGGTGCCCCTTCCTGTCCCACATTTGCCCCCAGTGGACAGGCAGCCTGGCGGGCATGCAGCTGGTCTCCTTGATGATGTGAACACCACAGCGATCGAGCAAGTGAGGCTTGAGCAGCGCCTGCTCTGCTTCCCAGCAATGTCCCCCAGATTGTGGTAGTAGCACATGAATATATGCATTTCATTGGAAGATGTTATGTACCTTGTGAAGAATGACTTTGATAGTCAGGACTCTCATTGGTGGAAATCAAGGGGGCCTCCATAACCAGTGATCTGACAGATGTGGGCTCCATTGCTCTTTGGGCAAATGTGAAATCCATTGCTCATTCAATAGATGTGGAATCCATTACTAATCTGGAGTCCGTTCATCATTTAGCAAGGGAAATTCTTTCAAGGGAGGGATTCTGAAGCCCCCAAGAAGGCTCCAAGGCTGTTCAGATTAGTTGGCACTGGTTGGCACTACGTTACTTTTAATCAATATTATTAATATAATTAGTTTCTTTGGGATTGCTAGCACCTTCTTCATTAAAAGTCGTTTGACATTAAAGCTTTTTCAGAGCCCTCAGGAATAAGAAAGGAAACCCATCTCTCTGCAGGTAAAGTGTCACAGAGAAAAAGCTACCGTCAGCTCTGATATCATTTCACCCCAAACCATCTTGCTCACACACCAGAAACCACGAATCATCCTTTTTTTTTTTTTTTTTTTTTTTTTTTTTTTTTTTTTTTTACCCCC
>JANHFK010277780.1:0-12568 GCA_036250565.1 Sibynophis collaris | reverse complement strand
GTGAGAAAAGATTTGTGGAGTCTGCTGAACTTCAGAGACACCAGAAGGGGCACACAGGAGAGAGGCCGTGTAAATGTGGGGACTGTGGGAAAAGTTTTCTCACAGAAACACAGTTACAGGTTCATCAGAAAATCCATATGGGGGGAGAAGCCCTATAAATGTGGGGAGTGTGGGAAAAGACACCAGACATGAGGTGCAGTGGCAGGAGCAGTCGGTGGGGCAAAGAGGGCGGCAGCAGGCTGCGGCGGCAGGCTGTTCATGCCAGCTAAGAGGCAGCAGTGGCTCCTGCCAGCCTCATCCTCTGGGGAGCGTCCAGCCAGCCATGTCTTGCCTCCCCCTGCAGCAGCCCAGGTGGATCCCAGGAAACGCAGCTTTGGGGCCTTTCCTGGTGGCAGCAGTGGCGGTGATGAGGCAGGCAGGTGGGCGGGTGCAGGGAGCGACTGGCAGCAGCCCTCTTGGCTGGCATAGGATGGATGCCCCGGGGCTGCATGCAGGCGTTAGCGGCATGGCCAGTACACACATGTTGTGCCAATGAAAGTTTTTCCCATTTTGGAAATATATTTTTTGCAATTTTGTGAAACTTTTTCTTCTTTTCATTGGAGAATTTAATCCATTTATTTTAATTGATAGTAAGTTTGTTTCTTCTTCCATTGTTTCACTTATAGATGGATTTTGCCATTCTAGTTGCTCGTTTCTCTCTGCTCCTTTACTCATACTCCTCCTTGTTCCGTTTATCTCTTTTGTTCGACTTCACTTCCTTCTTGTTGCTTAGTTATGCTTTCATCTGTCATTAATTCCTCTTGCCCCCTTATTTTCTGCTTTCTATCTTGTTTGTTGCTCCTATGAATTGAAGTAATAATCGTAGAATTCTTAAGCACTATCTAGAACAGTGATGGCTAACTTTTTTTCCCTCAGATGCTGTGTGCCCACACCCATAATACAATGCCCCCCATGCCTCCCCTGTGCATGCGTGCATGAATCCCGAGCCACATTTTGGACCTAACAGGCCTCCCTGAAGCCTCCTGGGACCAAAAACAGGCCATGGAGGGCGCAGGGCTCCTCCCACCCCTGCACATGCATGCGCAACCCCCTCAGCCCTCCAAGCATGCGTGCGCATCTCCCTCACGTGTGGCAGAGACCCAAAAATCAGCTGTCTGGTCAGAGTTGCGCACAGATGCATGGTGGAGTGATTTAGGGCGATGGCTTGCATGCCTGCAGAGATGCATCTCCCTCATCTGTGGCAGGCCTGGCATAGGTTCCCCATCACAGATCTGGAGAGTCCAGTCTTATGTCTTTTGTTATTCCAAGTAACAAAGATTCCCTCAGGTATCAGCCATCTGAAGTTTACTTGCTCTTTAATCAACTGTCCTGTCAGGAATTAGTATTGTTTCCTCCGATCTCTGACTCTTCTAGGTACTTGTTTTAAAACCATGATCTCTCTGCCTATGTATTTTAGGGGTTCCTCTCTTACATTTTTGAGAATTTCTGCTCTTATTCATTTTTCCATGAATCTTACATGCACCTCCCTTGGGAATTTCTTCTTTTTAGTATAGCTACTGTAGATTCTGAACACGTTGTCTATCTCGGCCCTCATCTCTTGTGTCTTTATAAGTTTAAACAATTCTACCATCAGCTCAGCTAGATTTTCCTCGTTTTCTTCCTCAATATTTTGGAGTCTCGGGAAGTATTCAGCCTTTTCCATTTGCAATTGGATTACAGTTCTTTCGAATTCTTTGTTGGCCTGTGTTAATCTCTGGTTGATTTCCTCCACTTTTTTCCCTGTTTGATCTGACTTCTCTTCAATAGTTTTAATCTTTTATTCATTTTGGCTAATATTTGCTGAAAAGTCCCCAGTTTTTCATCCATGCTTTGCATTTTTCCCTTGATCAATATGGTTCTTAGTTATGGCCTCTTGTAACAATTGGAACATTGCTTGCATATCTTTCTGAATTGTGTTCATTTTTTCCTGCTGGATTAAACTTTCTATCGACCTTTGGCTTGAAGGGCTTGACATTGTTGATGACGGAGCGGATGATGATGCCGATGCAGTTTTTTCCCCTAATTTAGATAGGTTTGAAGTTGACATTTTGAAGTATATCAATATACCAATAACTTTGGACAAAGTACCCCACCACCATTCAAAAGTCTCCCAAGTCTTCCTCTTCATCCCCTTTTTTAATATTGATCAATAATTTCCCCCCTTTTAATCCTCAACCATTTTCACTGTCTATATTAAGGATCTAGTAACCTTATCACTTTCACTATCTTTTAACTTTGATTTAACTTTAGGCTCCACACAAATTGTGTCTAAATTGTCCAAACAATCTCTTCAATATTCTTCTTAATTCACTTGTTCTTCTTATGGGAAATGATATTTATAATCCATAAGGCCCACAAAATCCCAAAAGTTGCAAGTCAGCAGCTCAGAAAACCTCTACTTGACTTCAAATTAAATCCAAATTTCACGCTGTCTAACGTATTTATAATCCACAAGGAGTTAAATAGTCTCAAGCAAAAATTTCTATGTCTTCCCTGTCTGTTTCCAAGTGTCCAGAATAAACAGCTTTCAGGTGTTAATTCTACAAAGCAGCACCCAATTAAATGTATCAGTTCAGTTCAGTTCCAAAAAGGCCAAACAATTCGTATTGCATCAGACAGTTCAGGGATTCAAGTCTTCTCCCTCTGAGTGACAAGTTCCACCAATAATGGCATCCTTACTGTATTTCTCCACTTTCAGCTGATTTCCACTTCAAACTTTCAGTTCTGCAAACTTCTTTTTCCAGGACTACAATGTACACCAGGGGTCCTCAAACTTTTAAAATGGGGGGCCAATTCATGGTCCCTCAGACTGTTGGGGGGCCAGACTGGCTGGGTGGACATGGCTAGGTGGTCATGTGACGGGGTAGTATGGCCAATTTAGCAGTCCATTTTGCCAATTTGGCAGTCCATTAAACAATACACACAAATTAAAATTTAATTTGTTTTGCTCCTGGGGGTCTTTTATTTGCTATTGTTTGCATGTTGCTCTTTTGGTTGACTTTTCCTTTTACTAGATCATTTTTTAAGTTGTTTAGTGATCCACTTCAGGATACTCAGTTTTGCAACAATTCTTCTCAGTCCCAAGGCGAGCTTACAATCAAGTCTCTGTCTCTGTCTCTGTCTCTCTCTCTCTCTCTCTCTCTCTCTGTCTCTCTCTCTCTGTGTCTCTCTCTCTCTTTCCATATCTCTCTCTTTCTATCTCTTTCCACATCTCTCTCTCTCTCCTGGGGTATCTTCTGCAGGATCCCCTTCAATCCTAGCAGTACCCTGGGATACTTCATTGAATTCCATTCCATTCCAGTCTTTTCCATTTCCACTCCATTCCATCCCATTCCCATTCCCACTCCATCCTATTGTTATTGCTATTCCATCCCATCCCATCTTATTCCTATTCCATTCTCTCCAATTTCCATTCCATCCTATTCCTATTCCCATTCCCATTCTATTCACATCACGGTGGTCTCAATCTGCTTTTGGTATCTCGCTGCCTGGAGCTTCCTCCTGTTATCACTTGTTTCTTTTAATTGCTCTTTCATCGGAGCAATTGAATGCAATTGGCCCCAGTCTGGCCAACTTAATGGCTATCTCTTCCTGCGTCAGGATGAGAAGTTTTCCTAGATCGAACAAGGAGTTTGCGGATTTCCTGTGATCAACGTAAGTTCCCCCTCTATCCCTGCCACCTCTCCAAGGTGGTTTGGATTCAATTAGACCTCCTAGCAGGTAGAATACAGCAGCTTAGCACAGAGCCCCATGAAAGCTCACCATTTTCGCTGCAACGTCAACTTCCAATACGGCATTGGCCGAAGCCATGTGTTCCTGTGCGCCATTTCGTACTTGTCACAAGGGCGAGGGGAGATGGCCTATCACAGAGGGGAATGGTGAAGGAAAACATGATGGGGTTGAGTGGGTGAATGTAACAGTTATCAAACCGGTGCCAACACAGGGTTGAGGAC
This sequence comes from Sibynophis collaris, assembly GCA_036250565.1. Taxonomy (NCBI): domain Eukaryota; kingdom Metazoa; phylum Chordata; class Lepidosauria; order Squamata; family Sibynophiidae; genus Sibynophis; species Sibynophis collaris. The sequence continues at coordinate 8,576 of JANHFK010277780.1, read as the reverse complement.
TACCTGTAATGAACCCTGGATAAACTCTGGATCATTCTCAAAAGGGGATCATTGTATAAATGCTTGAAATATTGCAAAATACTGACTTCACTGAGATGTCTGGGCCCCCCAAAAGATCCACAAGAAAAAAAAATTGGCTGTGGTATGTGGGAATTTTTTTCTGAAATGTCTACTTGGTCTGCAGATAAAACCCTCCAGGTGCTTGCACGACTGGACACTCTTTCCGGTTGAGAAACCACATCAGAGCTTGGTATGTGGAAAATCTGTTCCTTGAAATGAGACAATTGTCATACATTTGTGAGTTCCACAGAGAGGATTCCTAGAAATCTTTGTAGCATAGAAAACATTTTGTCCTGAGATCTTTTCAAAAGATACAAAAGCAGGTCATAATTGTGGTAAAGTGAGAAAAAACCTCCTTGGCCTGGGTGTTATTAGATAAAGCTTGTCATATTTTTAATTTCAATTACATTTAAATTCCTTTGTATATATTCTTGTTCTCTTACTGTGATATTTCATTATTATTCATGTACCATGTTACATTAAATATTTTTCTTGCCTATTTCTGTCAATCTAGAAGCAATTACGGTACTCTATTTTCCATCCAGATATTACTTCAAATAGTCTAAATTTAATGCGATGGTTTTGTGGAATTCATTAGCTTCACTAAAGAAGACCCACCTTAACTCATCATTTGCCTTTAACCGTGGTCAATTCTCTCCTTTTTAAACTTCATGTCCTCCATGAAGTGGCATCTCATCCCCAGCCCAACACAGCATAATGTTTTCCAAGGTATTTTACTCTGGAAGTGGTCTTTTCCCTCTTCATCCCCTAGACATAGTTGCTGATGTGCTCAGAATCTGGGATTTGCCCTACTCCTATTGGCTACTTCAGGAGGGCTTCTGACATTTTCCTGCCCTCTCCATAGCCCTCCCCCTATGAGCACCTTGATGTGGACACCTGGTTCCCCAGATGCGCTTGGTACTCAGATGCTTCTCAAGACTGATGGAGGCTCCTTCTCTTTATGGATTTAAGGCTTTTTGGAAAGAAGGTTCAGTCGTGGGCTACAGATACTAGGAAAAAGAGTTCGTTCTGCCGGGTTCACACTGCTTATTCCTCCACCACCCCATGTACATCTGCGAGCATTCAGCTCTTCTTACGAACAAAGGGTTTTTTATTTTTCCTGGTCCCTCCAGTAAAGTTCTCTGCCCTCTTCTCAACCCAAGTGAGAGAGGCTAAGTTTGGGTCAGTCCCTCAGTTTAGCCAAGAACTCAGGCACAGCTGGAGGGCAGACAGACCCATGGATGTTCAGTATTGGTAGTCATCAACCTGCAACCATTTGAAGTTATGACAGATAACAACAAAAAAAAGTACTTATGACCTGGTTCTGTAATGAGCAGACTCCATTACAACCATTAGTCAAGAATCAGCTGTATGATTTATTTATTTCTATTTATTTATTATCGAATTTAGAAACTATCCATCTGACTCAGAGAATCACTGATTTGCCTTATTGGAAAAATGTTTACCAATTTGACTCTGTGTCCACCCCCCTTGTAAAAGATAGCTTGGGAGAGGGGCTCACAACAAAAATAAAATCACAACCAATGAATGAAAATGAAAAGAACCAGGCTCCCCATTATACACACAGACACCCCAATCTCTAATCCTCCAGTCCCAGCCTTATTCTGTCCCAGATATTGGGGAAAAACAGCCCTCCACAACTTTCCAGAAGGCTAGAAGTGTGAGAGGCCTGCATGATCCCTCAGAAAAAGGGCAGGGTCTGCTACAGAAAAGTTACAATTCCTGGTAGATGGCAGATGGTAACAATCAGGATCTGGGTTAATTATCAGTATTATAATGGTTTGTCTTCCCTTCTTCAGCTGCTTGTTGCAAGTGAGCAAGGGCCCTGCCAACCATGATGATCTCAAATAAATTCTGTTCTTGAATGTGGATTCGGATCCTTAACATTTCTCCTCCTTGAACAGGGAATGATTTTCATAAGCACACTCTTCAAACACACATATGTGGTTTGAAAGGAAATGGTATATGCCTATGTATGTCAATATTCGTGTTTCTCAAGCTTGACTACTTTAAGGTGTGTGGATTGCTACTCCCAGAATTCCCCAGCCAACATGAATTCTGGGAACTGAAGTCGACCCATCTTAAAAGATGACCATTCCCAATCAACCCCCAGGACATCTAGTATGACCTAGACCTAGTAGTTAATGCCAGGGCTCAAAAGCAGGAAACTCTAGAGTTCCAGTCCCGCCTTAGTCCTGAAAGCCAGCTGGGTGACCTTAGGTCAGTCTCAGTCTAACCTACCTCACAGGGTGGTTGTAAGGAAAATAAGAGGAGGAAGGTGTGTTGGATATGTTCACTGCCTTGAGTTATTTGCAAAAATAATAAAGCAGTGATAAATAGAAATAAAAAATGGAATCATTTATTTTCCAATGGCTTGGCAATGTTTTCAGGCTTATTTCCCTGTTGTATTGTGTTGCCTCTGGGAACAAGTGTTAGATCTGGGCTGCTCCCTCAAACTCTTTTTTCCTGTCTTGGGGTCTCTGGTGATGAGAAAACCAAAGAATGTGAGAAAACTCATCCTTGCTAAGAGACCCCCACCCAATTTAAACTCTCACGATGGAGGGTCATCAACATGTAATCTCTGCCCAGTGGCTATTAAAGATCAGTGTAAGACGTGATGACAGATGAATTAAAAGATCCTGGGAATAAAATTAAACATTTATTACCCAATTAGGAAGGGACACCAAAAAAGTAAAAATACCCAAAAGATAACTGTAGATTGCTTCTCGTTACTGGCACTTTGAACTAAGTTCCGAAACAAAAAAAACCTATATAGGGCTTCTCCATCGACACATATAAGCGCGCACTTCCACCGTGCACAGAGAAACACTCTTCACACGGGCAGAGGAATCCTGGACACGATGCCCATTGGAGAAACAAAGGCGGTTTCGTTGCACATGGTACTAGCTGGGAGGGGGAGAAGCTGAAGATGCAATAAGGGGCGTGGCTTAGAAGGCGGAAACGGAATCAGAGTGGAGAGCAGAAGCCTCGCCCCCGACTCCTCCTGGCTGGTTCTTCGCTTCTTTCGGCGAATCCCGCTTCGCCCGGCGAGGATCGGCGCTGGGTCATTCGGGAGAGGCTTCAGGGTCCCGATTGGGGCAGGTGGGGCTGCTCTCCCTCTGGCCTCCAGGCCGCCCCTCCTTCCAGGAGATCTTTTCCACGCCAGGAGGAAGGGAGCTGCGGATCCCGCTCTTCGGCTTGCCAGGTTTTCCTCGAGGAGATCCGGCTCTGGCATTGCCTGCAGGGAGCGGCTGCCTACCTTCCCTCCAAGGGGGCAAAGGGGGTTCCGTCCCGGGGCTGGATCTGCTTCCTCCTCGCCCGTGCAAAGCTCCCCGGGGGGCTTCGAGTGGATCCGGGAAGGAGGATCCTTTGTGGAGGTTGCTTTCAGAAGGTGATCCGTCAGAGCAAGAGGTCTCTGAGCATTTATATCCCGCAAGTGCAGTTTTTTAAAAAATGGAATAAACGGAGCTTTAAACCATTTATTGAGGTTTGTAATGTGGTCTTAACACAAACCGACCTCATTGCAATGGGGAGGGGAGGGTTTGGGAGAAAGAAAAGCTTTAAATTAGTTGAGTTGAGCTCGTTTTATCTACAAGAGATCCTCTTTCTTGGAGCTCGAAGGAAAAAAGCCTAAAAATGAAATACTTCGTTTTATGCTAACGTTTACTTTGCTTCTGTTTTAAAAAGCTGGGTATAATTTCTAAACTTTATATTTTCCTTGTTTTGCACAGAAAAGGCTGATGGCCAGAAGGTTGCCTTATATAATTGTAAATATTTTCCAAAATGTCTGTCCATAGTATTGGGTCCCAGGAAGCCTGGAATTCTTATGGCCTTGCAGCCTCCAAAAAGAGCAGGAAAAGAGCAGCCCTTTTCATTCATGCTCTGCCCCATCCGATCTCTCTCATCTTCCTTTGAGTTTCTCTACTCATAACTATGCATTGGTCCCTCTTGGGCTTCCATCTTGCCAGTTTCTTCCAGTTTGGCTTATCAAGATGTTCTTGAATCACAATTCTATCTTCATTATTTGTATCGTATCTTCTCCTATCTCTTCCATGTCATTTAAAGATTATTGTGGGCATCTGAAACTTTTTAATTGGTCTTTGCAGGAGACAGGACAAGGGTTGTTTTTGGATCGGGATCCACCAGCCATTGGCTGGGACTGTGTTCTAGAGAATTTGGAAGTTATGGCTTGGTTGAAGAAGTAGCTTCGTGCAGAAAGGGCCATTCGGTCAGGCAATATTTAACCCGTCAGTGGTGAAGGTCGCCCCTGGCCTTGACTCAGAGGGGGAACAAGTAACCCAGAGACCTCTTAACTATAAATTTAAAGGTGAATTAAAAAATCTTGGTTTGGGGAATAAGTTTTTTTAATCTTTCTTTGTCAAAATGGCAATGCTGCATTTTGAAGGTGTAATTCCTTTAATCAGTATTTGTTGAAGAAGCCACTCTTGGCCGAGTTGGAGGCGGACCCTGGACAGAAGGCCATGGAGTGAGGGAGTCGCAACAGCTGGGTGGATGCACCCCTGAAGCCGAAATGGGCTGCCTGGGGACTCAGTTCGTGGTGAAGCTGTCCGGTTATGGGGAAATGTTGTGGCAGCCCAAACTGGGTCTTGTTTCACATCCTACATTTTTAATTATAATATGTGCAAAATTTTCTTGTTTATGCCTTGTTCCATAATGCACTTGTGATTACAGTTTAGTAAACTGAAGCACTTAGGCCTTGTTCTAAAGCTTAAACTTTAATTGAAATTCTCTGGATCCTTTATTGAGGATTTGGGGTGAATTTACCTCAGCATTAAACCATGTAACAATTTAGCTTTTTTGGGGAGGGGGGTGACTGCTTAGGATAACAAATAGGGTCTTTCATTTGCCTTGATCAGCCATGGCCCTTTTTTGAGTAACTTGGCTGTTGCACCTGGAGAAGGATGAAATACTAAATCAGAGCCATTTCCCCCTCATCTTTTTCTGTCTCATCTTCTGGGATTGAGCGTCTTTTAGGGTGACCTAATTGAGCTCCTCCTTCTAATACACAAACACACACAGAGCTTTTTGGTTGGGCCTGGTTGTGCTCAGAGCATCAGACAAGCAGCCTGGGGTGGCCCAGGGAATCAGCCGGCCTCCTTCCCATCTGGGTAGGAAATGCAGAGGGATGACCTCAATTCAGACAGTCCTGTGTCTTGTGCTAAACTGTGGTTTGTGGAAGAAGCCAGATGTGGCCCTGTAGGGAAACTCATGATGAAGAAGCCAACAGTTGCTCTTTTCCCTTCCCTTCTTGCCCAAGGCGGGTGTGGCACCTCCTATTGAAGGACCCCTGTGGGGTGGTTAGAGAGGAGGTAGGGATGGTATAGATGGTGTTGTGTTAATCCCAAAACAAATGACGGAGTATTAAACTGGAGATGTCTACTAGACTGCTAGCAAACCCCATCTGTTCCCTATGCTCTTCACCACCACCATCCCCGTCCACTTTTAATTTGACATTAATGTATGTTCATTGTTTATCCCGTTCATCATTTCATTACTTTGATACTTGATACTTTGATACTGTTATGTTTAAACATATTCATTTTAACATTTTTACTGTCATAACTGCCCCAGAGTAGCCGCTCTATCCCAGTGAGATAAGTGGCAAATAAATTTAAACAACAAATAAATAAACAGCATGAAGGAAAGTTGCATGGTCTTCCCAAGAGGAAGAGATGTGAAACAGATCCATGCAGGGAGAGGAAACGTGTTACGAGGAAGCCAGGATCAACTAGTCAGGATGGGATGGATTTTCATAAGTGGAATAATCAGAAAAAGCAAAGAAAAGGGAAAAGAAATGGGTTGTTTATGCTAAACCTCAACTCTCTTTCCTCCTCTTTTGCATATGCGATGCTTTAATCTTTTGTGTTGCCTGTAGGTTGTCGATTTATGACTATAATTGGGATTGGAATCTTGCTTGTTTAGCAAAGTGGTCATTATGTGAGATAGCACGTGATGGATATGCTCAATTAGTGTAATTCTGTACTCACTGTTGCAGTTGTTAAGTGATTTCACTGGTCATTAAGTAGATGAAGTCCCAGGTAAGAAGCACGGATTTGTCTTGAGGGGTCGGGGGGTGGGGAGGCCATTGCAGTCCCAGGAGAGTCCGTGTTTGTCTTTTGGGGGTCCTGGATAAACTTAATGATGCTTTGGTTCATGTTGCTTAGAAAGGGTATGGAACACGCGGCTTGAAGAATGGCACAAGGCTGCAAAGGCCAGCGGCCTGGGGATTAAGGTGACATTTCTCAGTGGCACCAGTGACAATGGGCTCAAGTCCAGGCCTGAGGTCAGTGGCAGATGACTGAAATGGCTAAAGGCCATAGGCCTTCACTTAAGGTATCACTCTGGCATTTCTGCCTCATTAGTGACTGAGGCTTCTTGAGGTGGCTGCAGCTCTCTTAATTCAGGTGTGGCCTGCACTGGATCTCCAGGATCTCCCCTATCCTGTTCAGGTACCCGTGCAGTTCTTCCCTGGGTTTTCCTTCACTTAATGACACACAAAATCACTTAACAACTACAACAACAGAAATGTTGCCTCCAAGAGATGTGGGGACTCCATCACTGGAGATTTTGTCTAGGTGTTCTGAGGTCCTGGATGGGGTTGAATTGGAAGATCTTCATGGTCCCTTCCATGTCTCAGATTTTATGATTCCCTACCTTTCTCAAAAGGAAATATTATTCTCCATTTCTTTTTTTCTCTAACAGAAATAAAATATTGTGATCCAATCTTTATCTGCAAGTCGACTACACCAAACAGTAGAAAATCAGTGCAAGGCAGCAACCGCCAACAAGTATGGAATGTGAGAAACCCTTGGATCTCCCATCAGACACAACCAACACTCCAGAAAACCACCAAACAACCCATATATGCTCAGAGTGTGGGAAAGCCTTTGCTTGCTGGTCCCTCCTTTTGACCCACAGGAAGATCCATTTTCAAAGCGGATCCAGTCAAGGTTTGGAGGGTGTACTAAAACCCTATAAATGTGAGGAATGTGACTTATCCTTTGAACGAAAGTTAGAACTTCTTAAACATCAGAAAATCCACACCGGAGAGAAACCTTATCAATGTCTGGAATGTGGGAAAATTTTCTGTAGAAAAGGCTATCTCAGGGACCATGAGAGAATTCACACAGGGGAGAAACCTTACAAGTGTTGGGAATGTGGGAAAAGCTTTTCTCATTACTCAACTTTTTGGGTCCATAAGAAGATACATTCAGGAATAAAATCTTACAAATGCTTTGAGTGTGGAAAATGTTTCACCCAGAGTTCAGCTCTTCAGAGACATGAGAAAATACACAGAGGGGAGAAAAAGAAAAAACCTTACAAATGCTTTGTGTGTGGAAATTGTTTCACCCAGAGTTCAGCTCTTCAGAGTCATTGGAAAACGCATAGAGGGGAGCAAAATGTAAAGTGTCTCAAATGTGGGAAATACTTTTCAAGTAAATCAACCCTGGTGCGACATCAAAAAATTCACACCGGAGACAGACCCTTTGAATGCCCAGAATGCGGGAGACATTTTATGTATTCTTTTGAACTTCGGAGACATCAGAAGGGTCACAAAGGAGAGGAACCCTATAAATGTGGGGAGTGTGGGAAAGGTTTTCTTACACGAAAAGACATGCAGAATCATGAGAGAATCCACACAGGGGAGAAGCCATACAAATGTTTGGAGTGTGGGAAATGCTTTTCCCGAAAACACACCCTTGGAATGCATGAAAGGGTCCATACAGGCATGAAGCCATACAGATGCATAGAATGTGGGAAATCTTTTGCTTATAAGGAAGTACTTTGGAGACATCAACAAATTCACACCGGGGAGAAGCCATATCAATGCATCGAGTGTGGACAATTTTATCGTACCACATCAAACCTTAGAAATCATATAAAAATTCACACAGGGGAAAAAAGTTATAAATGTTTAGAGTGTGGGAAAGCATTTGCTCGGTCATCTCACCTTACAAGTCACAGCCGAATCCATTCAGGAGAGAAGCCCTTTAAATGCTTGGAGTGCAGTCAGTGTTTTTCTCGGAAAGATACTCTTTCGAAGCATCAGCGAATGCACACTGGAGAAAAAACCATATAAAAGTTCAGATTGTAGTAAATGTTTCGCCCAGCCTTCATCCTTTCATACGCACAACCGATATCACACGAGAGTAGCCTCACAAGTGGGCATGGTGTGAGAAAATTTGTCATTGCAAATCACAGCTAAAAATGCATCAGATAGTCCATAAGATAAATCTCTTCAGTTGTAAACAATGCAGGGACACTTTTTTTTTTCAAAGGCCACATCTTACCAAGATCTTCACACAGACCGAAGGGACCTGGGTGGCCAGCTCTGAACTGAAATCCTGTTTAGGGTTGGTAGTACAGCGGTCTAAACACCCTGTTATTAACACCAGATGCCTGCAATTACTGTAGGTTCGAATCTCACCAGGCTCAAGGTTGACTCAGCCTTCCATCCTTTCTAAGGTAGGTAA
>JANHFK010242734.1:0-12840 GCA_036250565.1 Sibynophis collaris | reverse complement strand
CGCTCCCTGTCTCTCTCTCTCTCTCTCTTTCTCTCTCTCATTCCCTCCCTCCCTCTCTCTCCCTCTCTCTCTCTTTCTCTCTCTCTCATTCCCTCCCTCTCTCAAAATCCTGCTTGGATTTTGACAGAGGCTTGCAAGTCTGAAAGTACTTCCCCTCTGCCCTGCCTTTATTTTCTAGGGTACTAGGTACAATCCCTTCTTTCTCAGACACTTTTTTCCACTCCAATATGTCCTTTTTGCTCCTTAGAGCTCTCTTATCAGACCATTGTCTAGGCAGCAACTTTTCCTCCTGCCTCCCAAGATTATTCTTACATCCCATTATACTATAAATAGAGCCTCACAATATAGAAAAGACTTATTGATGCATAGAAAGAAAGTGTGGGAAAGTTGGTAGTTCCTTGATTAGGATATTGTTTGGTGCTTGATTCTTTGTTTGATGTTAATCCCGGGATTAATCCCTGCTTATTTTTGTGTTGATTGCTGGTGGAAAGGTGTTCTGACCTTTACTATTCCAAACTTTTTTGTTGTTGCTGCTGCTGCTGCTGTTGTCTATTTTGCATGGTGTGTCAATGTTGTTTAAGTTGTTTTTTTTACTTCCAGCTCAGATAAACAAGTAGCAAACAACAGCCTAATCAAGAAACTGCCAAGGATAAAACAACACCTCCAACAAAACTGACAGGGCAAGCTACTGTATACAAATAAAGAGCAAACCCCATGCTTCTAGGACTGATGAGGCTACCTAGCATAGTCTGATAACAAAATATCTGCAAGCAAACAACCAAGCTCAGAAAGCAGGAAGGACTCCACAGTTCAACCCTGAGACACATATATCCTCTTCTATTTTTACCCCAATCTGTTCCTTTAATAAATTTATTCTACTGAATCATAATATAAATCTTCAACTAAATATCTTTCCCTCAACTAACAATTCATCTATTTTTACTAGTTTTTTTCTTCCCTTCCATATAACTATTACATCCTTGGTGCAATTGCTCCAAAACTAGTTCCATTATTAAGGGGCTTTTTCTGTTCATAAAATTACTCCCCCTAGCATTGTGGATAAATATTTTAAATGCTAATTATTTGTTGTTGTACTATATGTGCATTAAGAATGTCATATTCCCAAAATAAGTACAGTACCATTTTCTATTATTTTCCCTTGATTTTGTTTCACTTATTACTTTATTTTTTTTTGTAGTTTTGGTCAGATACTGTGTTTGTTAAATTAAAAGGCAGAGATAAAAATGTAGAAGTGGTGTTTGGAAGTGGTGACATGAGCTAAACAAGGAGCCATTAAGCAAGGAGAATAAAAATAAAAATGTGAAATGATTTGGGATTCAGCTGAAGTGTGGGCTGCAGGAAGTGATACAGAGATTTGTATGAGAGGGATATGTCAAAGTGAGGAATTTAAAGAAATTCTATAAATGTTAAGTGTCCAGGAAAAAAATGGGGGGAAAAGAATAATAATAATCATGAGAATATTCAAATGAAATTTGAGTAACATCTTTATCAGAGTCATAGACAAGCATAAACGTGAGAAGACTTGTCTAATGTGTGTGTGAAGGCTACATCTGTGCCTGTGGAATAGAATAATACTGCCATTGTTTGGTTACACAAAGCAAAAAAGAAGGAATGCAAAAACTACAGCGGGATTATCATGTTTGATGGAATTCTGATTGAAAAGGCATGAGCGATAGGAAAGAGTAAAATTTGGAAAATGCTGGTGGCATAAAGATATTTGATCTTATGGTGGGTTATATTAATCTGTTTATTTATTTATGTAAGTCTAGTATTACTATACGTTTATTTAATTCCATGGATAGCCTTCTTGCTCCTGTTTAGGCAACAACTTTTTAAAGATGGAATTTTATTGTGCTAAATTTGGGCCTGTTGGTGATTAATTCGCTGCAGAGGCCAGGCCATTAAAGGAGGTAAGGTTCAAGGATATATGCTGCTATATCTCCTTATCTCTTCTGGCTCTAAATGCAAGGTCTTTCCCTTCCTTTTTCTTTCTTTGTTTCTTTGTTTCTTTGTTTCTTTGTTTGTTTGTTTGTTTGTTTGTTTCTTTCTTTCTCTCTCTCTCTCTCTCTCTCTCTCTCTCTCTTTCTTTCTTTCATTTAGTTTGGCACCTGCTGGTAGAGTGTGTGCATGCACAAACTGCCTTTGGTCAGTATGCTGTGCAACATCTATAGAAGCTTTTGGCTTTTGCCCTTGACATTTCCTGGTTCAAGAAAGACAAGGAGTTTTAAATTGTTTTTGCTTTTATTAACTGACCACCAAACCTAAGGGGGGAAATACCCACTGAGAGCTCTGAAGCAAAGAGGCAAAACAAAACAACCGCTACTCCCAAAAAACATACCATAAATAGGAATCCATGCATAAATGTTCTACCTATGCATTTCAATAAAAGGTAACCATATTTCCTTGTAGGTTGAATACAGGGGAAGGTGGATGCATTAAATATGTAAAACAAAAACGGAGACAAATGAGGAATAATAGGGTGGGGAATAAATGTGGATTGACTACAATAGTGACTGACCTATACAAAAGAAGTGTATGTTGAGGAGGTTTAATCATATAAAAAGAATGAATGTGGACTGAATGAGGAAACAAACTTATAAAAGAAGACCAGATGGTTTAAGAGAAAGACAAGGGGAACTACAAAGCCACAATAGTTCAATCGCCCTGATCAGTTTAAAACAACTGTTAAATCAGAGTGTGAAGCTGTGGCAATTTACCCTCTACAGGGAAGAGGTGGATCTAAGAGTCCAGCAGAAAGAAAATGCTGCCAACAAGCAAGCATTTGCTGCTCCCAAGATTCCCAGAGCACCACACTTGAAATGAAAGACCAGCTGCAAGACGCCAGATGCACCTCAGCTGAGATGGGCAATAAATGGCCTCAAATGCTGAAAACAGAAGTGACAGTGGTGGAATCACATGAGCATGGGCTGATTTGGGAGCTGCACAAAAGCTATGCATGGAGGTGGTTCCCAAGAAGAGTATCCTAGCAGAATAATGTTCGCTTGCCTCACAAAAAAGAATATCCACGTTTTAGTCTAGGGAAGTGGCAAGTAACGCAATTATACAGCACACACAATAGACATAAGATGTTTTTTTTATCTGATGAAATGTTGGGAAGAAATTACATAAGAGAACTTTACCTCTCTTTCCACCAGCAGGAACTCTCTGAAAAAAGAAAAGAACAAGACCAAATTTGGTGGGGCTTAGTGAAGTCAGAAAGAAAGAAAGAAAGAAAGAAAGAAAGAAAGAAAGAAAGAAAGAAAGAAAGAAAGAAAGAAAGAAAGAAAGAAATGGGGAGAGCCCCCCCTCACGTGCATAAGACCTAAAGTAAAGGATGTATAGAGGTATATACATCCAAGCACACATACAAGGAGAGAGTAGAAGCCTAGAGAAGTAACATATATGCAAACATGTTCTCTCTCTCATACAGATATGTACATATACACAGAAGCAACATATATGCACCCTGATTGAAGAAGAAGAATACTTTATTGTCATTGCACCTCATACAACAAAATTAAATGCCATCTTCAGTGTACAAAATCAAACAAAAACATACATCCTTCACATTCTATACAATTAAATTGAAAACCCCTAATATTGCATTAGTGTTGCACTACACAGTAGAATTCAATATAGTTACTGCTCTGGGATAGAAGCTTTTGGAAGAAAGTTTGTGTGTGTAAGCACACACACATATGCCCAGTATTATAGTATGTTCCATAGAGCATGGACATCTTCTATGTCTACTGCCAAGAAATAAAGGAGATGGAAAGAATTTCAGATCTTGGGCTCTGCAGAGATTATGATAACACAGAGAGGTTTTAAGCATGCAGATAGTCTACCCATCCATCAGTTTCTTGTCTTCTTGATTATAGTTGGTGCGTCTTTTCTCCCTTATTGACAAAATTGTCTGATTTCTTCTGAGGCAGCATTATCCTTCTGAAGGATCTGTTCATTGCGTCTTTTAACTCTTTGTTCCTCATGCTGTAGATCAGAGGGTTTAATACAGGGGTGACAAAAGTGTAGAAGACAGATACCACCCGAACTTGCTCCGCTGAGAACCAGGAACCAGGGAGTAGGAATATTAAACCGCTACAGCTATACTGCATAAAGACAACCATTATATGGGAGGAACAAGTAGAGAATGCTCGTTGACGGCCCAAGGCAGAAGGGATGCGTAGGATGGCCACTGTGATTAAGACATAGGACATGCAGATTAGTGTGAAGGGGACAGCCAAGAAAATAGTACTTGCAATATAAAGGCCAAGTTGCTGGCCATGGGTATCCCCACATGCTGCTTTCATTAGAGCAGGATAATCACAGTAAAAATTTCTGATTGCCATATCATTGCCACAGAAACTCAGAGTCAGTATGAGGAGACTCCACAGTAAAGCACAGAACCCACACATGGCCACTATCCCAATTATAAGACTCACACACATTCTCCAGGTCATAATGAGAGGGTAGCTTAGTGGGCGGCAAATTGCAACGCATCGATCATAGGCCATGATGGCCAGCAGGAGGCAATCTGAACCCCCCAGTACGGTAAACCAAAACATCTGGGTGCCACACCCAGCCAAAGAGATGGAGAGCTTTCTCACTGAAGCAAGATTAGCCAAAGTTAAGGGGGCAATGGTAGTAGAGTAGGCGATTTCCAGAAATGCCAGGTTACCCAAGAAAAAATACATTGGGATATGGAGAGAGCTTACAGTGTAAATGATGAAAGCAACGGACACATTCCCAAGTAGGCTGAGCAAATAGAGAATCAGAAAAGTCCAGAAGATCAGCCATTTCAACTCTGGGATGGTTGTGAATGGTTGGAAATGAAATTCTGGATTCACGGTTAGATTTTCAATCTTCATTTAAGTCCTGTGGTCTGTTAAAAAGAGAAAGAACAAAAAAGTATGAAAATGACAAGTTTGGAAATTAAAGTTGAACTTAAGAAATTCATCAAAAGATAATTAAACCCACAACATCTGTATATTAGACTATTGTGCTGTACTTTATGTTGGCTGTGGGGTAGTCATTCTTTATTAAATACTTCACCAACTGCTCTTTCTGGGTCAAGATATCATGGCAAACATTTTAAAGATAAATTTGGTGTCACGGGTATGTATTGTACATATCTCTTCTTTTATTAGGTAAGCAGAACATTCCGGCTGATGTCGCTGTGGTATCAGACATGAGGAGCGGGTCTCCTCACTCCCATGCCGACTTCTCCTTGTTGGAGGACTCCGAAAAGAGCTAAAGTCACCCTCTAGGGGTGATAAAGAAAATACAGGAGCCCTGTAATTTGGGGAGAGCAGCAACTGTCCTGCTGGACTCAGGGCCTTCCCTGTCCCTCGACAAAGAGAAGAGGGAGCCATCATGGCTGCCACGAAGCTGGAGCAGCCGAGGCAACAAAGAAATGTGCAGGGGCGATGCGGATGAACAGTGATTGGAGCTGAGTGAGAAGACTCCTTTTTATTTATTTATTTTATTAAAGAAAAAGAGAAAGAAAGAGGAAAATCCAGGAAAAGAGACTCTTAGAACTATATTTTAAAGCTGGAGGGTTGTGGTGACACTTAACTGTTTTATAACTAGTTACTTTATGATTACTGGAGATCCTATCATGAGAATAAGGAAGCGTTTTGAGTAAAGCAAAGCAAAGTGTTTTTTGACTTGTGGAAGCTTCCTCAACTACTTAAGTGGAATTGATTAATAATTCTGAGACGTAAAGGACTATGATTACCGAACTTTCTGAGGAGTAACATTGGACTGGAATATATTGCTTTTGGACTTGAGTAAGAGTGGGACTTATTAAATTAAGAGAAGATGCTTCATCAGGGGGAAAGCAGTGAGATTTCAAGAGAAATTGTGTGGATGTTTCAAAGCATTAGGGGTACTTTGGAAAAGAATCACATTGAGATAAAGTACCTAATGCAAGGCATACATGGGAAAATAGAAAATATGCTACAACTGATGATGAACGAAGATCAGAGAGTCCAGGAAAGAGAGGAGAAAGAATGGAAGAAAAGACCGAGAAGGCAAACCAGCAAACAAAACCAAAAGATGGGAAAGAGAAGATAATAAAGACTGATGAAATAAACCAAGGGAAAAGCACTTTAAGAGATTTAAAAATGGAATCAGATAACTGGGAAGACACTTTTGAAAGGGAGATAGGGGTGTGGGCGGATATTCTGGAGACCTGGCAGCTTAGGAGGATAGAGATGGGAGAAAAATTCAGTTTGAATGATGAAGATACAGATGTTGATAAAGATCCAAGACAGGAATATGGGAGGCAAGCCAAAAAACAAATAAGAATTGAAGTACTACAATGGGCAAGAGATGGTGAACAGAAAGAAATTATTATAGATATTTTCTTCTTCTTCTTCTGTTCTAATATTATGATGGCCTGATTAGAAATTTATAAAAGAAGAAATAAGAATACACACCTTTATATATTAGGATTAGTAATAGTGACCTGATTTAGGGGGAATATTAGCAGATATAATTTTTTTTCTTCCTTCTTTTTATATAATAGAACATAAGTAACAATTTGATGGGAAAGACAAGAGGGTGAAAGATGGTATTATCATGCATGTTTAAAACATCATTGGCATTAAAATGGAATATTGAAATATTGAATAATTGCCTTTAAAAATCATGTATATCAATTCTAGGATTATATAAATTTGATTAATATAACAATTATTATGATTATTATTTTTGATGCTGTATCAAAATGAATTATGCTCAGGGGCCACACGGTTCATGTATTGATATTGATGTCTATTTTTTTTTACAAAAAGAACGTTTTGATCAGGCATTAAGAGGGCAAAAATACTTATTTTTGTTGGTAAATTAGTAGCATTAGACTGGCTGCCTGGCTTATTCCATTTATAAAACACATACAATTACTTTATCAGATATAGTCTTGGATAATGAAGTGTGGGTTACAGAATAGGAGATGTTTTCATTTCTTACCTGTGTTTTTAGAAACATAGCATCAGCTTCTGATTTCTTTCCTTTACAGCTTCTGGTTCTGAAGTTTTCTTAAATAGTCCTGAGGGGTGGTCTTCACTATTGAGGGATTTTCCCCTTAAAGCTACCACCAACAACTTGGGATATTATTATCAGATTATTGCTGATCATAAAATAAAAATAGTTTTGTTCTTACATACAAAATACTTACCACAATTTATGTGAATATTTTTCAATGCCATACATTATAGATTGGTCATGTTTGATGAAATATAATGTATCTCTGATAAGAGAGTGCCCTTTATATAATAAATTGCCTATTAAAGAACTTCCAAGATGGATCATTATTCCATTTCAGCAATCATAACAATAATTTGCAACAATGCAGGATTTGTTTATTGATTTTCGAAAACGTTTTCATGAACTGTAACTCCAAACACTCAAAGCACTAATCGAAAAAACAAGTTGCCATCTGCCCTTATTGTAATCCCACAATAAAAACGTTGTAACAAGAGAAAACATAAAAGTATGACAATGCAAGTAGGTTGGGTTTCTTTATGAATAACAGGGGAGTATAGATATTAATTAGTTCTACATGGTTTCTCACCAAGGAAACTGACAGTTCATTTTAATCCTTTTCACATCCAAGTTATAAAACACGTGTGCGTAACTTTTTAAATTCAATTTCTGCTCAGCCAGAGCTGTACTGGTTTGGACATTGACACAAAACACTGCATGGAGAATCTTATTATGTGGAAAGTTTTCAGTGAAAACATTTCAAATGGATTACCTTACCTTTGTTCTAAATAACAACAAAGCAAAAAGTTCTTGCAAATTCTAATTCCAACTGGGATTAATGTAATGAATGTTGTTTTACCTAATGTTGCATTTAAAGATTAAATATAACCTTGAAATTAATTCCAGATCTGGCAATACGTATCTTTAAACCCAAGCTTTCCAAATAAAATCTCTGATGATGATTTGAACGATGTTTTATATAATTTGCAGAAGCAGTTAACTAAGAATCTCTTGAGTTTGAAGGATGACACAATTAGGACAGCTTTTAAGTACGGTAGGTTATACTTTTTTTCCCCTTTGTAGGCAGTTACTTTCATTATAGCATGCCTCAGAGACTTGTTAAAATAAGGAAGTCTCTTATGTAAGGCTTCTTCAACTCAAGACAATAAGGCCGCCTGATGTGCCTCAGGGGCAGGAGTAAAAGGCACATGAAATTTGTTGATTGCAGTCCGCCCAGAGTTCAATACAAGATGGGCAGCTATATAAATGTTACACATAAATAAAATTATCCTACTATTTTAACTACGCCTTGTATATTACATGACCCTGGCTGGTTTTCTTTTTAATGGCTTCCTTAGTTACTTGCAATAAACATGTTTATTAGAAAGCTGTGTCCTTAACTCTCTACCTGCAAGACTTCTAGTTTCCTCTGTAAGAAAGCCTAACAGTCCTTCTGCTTTGCTTAATGATTGGGCCTTGCCTGACCCTCTTCTGAATGCCTAAAACCAAACATTACTCCAGTTTTTTGATAGACGGGCTAGAAAATCCTGAAAGTACACATCCAACTCTATGGCTGGAACAGTGCAAAATTATTCAACAGATTAAAAATGTCTCAAGCTTGGTGACTTTGAGGATGACTTTAAGATGACCACTTAAGTTTGAGCCAGCAATGTGTTGCCACTGTCAAAAAAACCACCATCACTGGAGGTTTTCAAAAATAGACTGAACCACCATTTGACTGGGATGGGGTAAGGCAGGGGTCCCCAACTCCCGGGCCATGTCCCACTACACAGCTCCACTTGCACGAGTAGCGGGCGAGGGCACATGCGAAGCTCCATTTGTGCCAGTGGCTTGCTCATGCAAACGAAGCTGTGTGCGGTGCGCATTTGCCCGCCGCTCACCCATAACCATTCCCACTCCCCTCCCCCTCGGTTGTCCGCAAAACTGGAAAGGTTGGGGATTGCTGGTGTAAGGTTTCCTGGACTAGAAGACCTCCGAGGCCCCTTCCATCCTTACGATTCTATGTTCTAAAAAGTGGGGATTTCAGCCCCCAGAATTCCCCATGCTGGCTGGGGAATTCTGAGAGTTGATGCCCCCATCTCTTAAAATAGTCAAGACTGAGAAACTCAGTCTTGATAGTCAGGTTCAGCTTCTTCAGGAAGCAGTCTCTGGTAGACCCAGAGGCAGCTATAGTTAAGGGATGCTACCTTTCCTTAAGAACAGAAAAAAGGGCAGTGCTTACTACTTAGTGGAAACAACTGAGAAGGACTTAAAAGCGGAGATTCAAATGTACTAATAAAAGGGAAAACTACCGTCACTATCATTAATTTTTTTTATTTTGAAGTGAATCAACTGATAGATTGCTTTCAAAGCTTCCTGGTTTAAATGTTCTCCAGCTCCATTCAAGAAGGTTTATCATTCTGTAAAAAGCAGAGGTAAATAAAGTTTTCAAACAGTGTTTAACTTTAGGGAAAGGCCAAAATACAAGCATATAGTCAGGGATGAAATCTAAAAAATTTCCCTACTGGTTCTGTGGGCGTGGGCTTCGGGGTGGTGTCCTGTGATGGAGTGGGTGTGGCCAAATCAATGTCACTCACAGCCACGCCCACTCAGTCACATGACCCTCCCACCAAGCCACACCCACAGAACCTGGTAGGGAAAATTTTTAGATTTCTATTCTGCCTCTTTTCCCCTGTCGAGAGATGCCTACAGCTGCAGCCTCTTTTTTTGGGTGCACCTGGAGGTCCTTCTTGTGCCAAAAGATGCAGGCTCCTTGTAGCTAAAGTTACCAGAGCAAGCCACTCTCCTTCTTAAACGCGCCACACATTTAACAAGGGGAGCAGCTTGCTCAGGTAACTTTCGCTACAAGGAACCTGCAACCGCTGCATCTTTTGGCACAAGAAGCACCTTGAGGCACTCTGAAAAAAAGCATGCAGCTGCAGGCTCCTTGTAGCAAAAGTTACCAGAGTGAGCCGCTCCCCTTCTTAAACAAGCGGCCGGAAGCACTGAGCAAGCCGGAAGATGCGACCAGGCAACTGGGAGTGGCCGGTCTAACGAACCGGTACGAACTGGTAGAATTTTACCCCTGCATATAGTGCTTAAAATTATACACTGGTACTAAATCTCATAAAAAACAACATAACAGATCGAGTTAAAACCATTTATTTTAACAGTGATTAAACTTTTTAATTTTCTTTTTTTACAGTTCACAAATCTACAAACTGAATCTCTGTAGGCCTTATTATTTGTTCAGTTTTTAGACAGCAGTTTTTCAAGCGTATATTTTCAGTCTCCTGTCCATTTTGGAATTTCCTTCAGAATTTGATAACAAGACGAGAAAAGACAATATCTACTGCAAGCAGTAACATTTTGGCATGCTTTTCCAACTGCCACCTATAAATAAAATGTTGACTTCTACATATAAAACAGACTCCACAAAAAACCCATCGGTCTCAATAAGCAACATTTCTTGCTGCTCCTTGAAGAAACTAAAATTCCATTTGGATCAATAGGTTTGAATGTGTGTGAGCAATCAGTGGAGATATTCTCTGTATAAACCTTGACTAAATATTTCAGTCCCATACACTCTGTTATTTTATGACATTTTGCATTGTGTTTCTACCACACGGTGGTGCTAGCTGAGATTACTACACCCTTCATTTGCACAATAGATTCTTTCTCAGGATTTTGCTCAGTGCATCTTTTAACTCCCTGTTCCGCATGGTATAGATCAGGGGGTTTAGCACAGGAGTACCGAAAGTATAGAATATAGCCAGCACCTGACCTTCCTCTGCTGAGTATTTGGAGCTAGGCCGCAGGTATACTAAGCTACCACAGCTGTACTGCATAATGACAACCATCAAGTGAGAGGAACAAGTGGAGAAAGTATGTTTTCGACCGGAAGAGGTGCTGATTCGCAAGATGGCCCTCACAATGAAGATGTAAGAGACCAAGACTAAGAAAAATGGAATAGCCAGGACAATAGTAGAGATGAGGATGAATGTGGTGTGATGAGCATGAGTATCCCCACAGGCTAGTTTTAAGACAGCCGGGAAGTCACAGAAAAAGTGATCGATCTCATGGTTGCCACAGAATGGGAGACGTAATATCAAAATAGTGATCTGCATGCCAAACAAGCAGCACATGGTGAAGGTCCCAGCTACAAGGACAGTGCACAATTTCCAGCTCATAATGGTTGAATAGTGCAAAGGGTGGCAGATGGCCACATAGCGGTCATAAGCCATGACAGATAGCAAGACACAGTCACTGGTTCCTAAGAAGATAAAGAAAAACATCTGGATGCCACAGCCAGCGAAGGAGACGGAGGGTTTCGTGGCAGAGAGGAGGTTGGCCAGGGTAAGGGGAGCAAGGACAAAAGAATAGATCATTTCCAGCGTGGCCAAGTTCGACAAGAAAAAATACATGGGTGTGTGGAGGGAGCGTTCATTGTGCACACTGAGTAAAACAGCAGAATTCACCCAAAGACTGAGCAGAAACAAAGCTAGGAAAAAAACAAAAATCAACAATCGCACCTCTGGGATGTTTGAAAAGGGATGAAAGTAAAAATAGGTCAGTCTGGTGTCGTTTTCACTTTCCATGTAGATTGTACAGTATGATTTGGTGCAAGATAGAAATGAAGAAAACAAATCACAAAGATGCAGTTCTTTGTATTTTCAACAGGGTGGATTAACTCCTAGCTGCCAATGGAGGGCACAATCTACCCCCACCACCCCAGCGAGAAGTCAATATCCTGTACAATAATTACATGGCATAGCCATAGTGGCAGTAGCTTTGGCAAATTGCTGTAAATCCAAGAACGGAACATTATTAATTTGACTGTCTTGCCTCATTTTTCTTTTTCTGTTTGTAGCAATGTTTTGTGTTTTAAATGTAACCAGCCTGCTTCTTTCCAAATCTGTTCTATTTCTGAACCTTTTTCTTCTCACTTTAATTAAAATGCAGACTCCCTTAGAAGTGTATGTTTCTTTGAAATTCCTTCTGGTGATGTAAGTTACTTTTATTTCACTCCATTACTTGCTTTTTAAAATCTGCATAAAATAAAATAGAAAAGTCAGGTCAAACTTTCAGTAAATTACAAGGACTAAATAATAGTGACACAAGTTAACCAAAACTATACATAGTATTCAGAATCTAATATTGTAAGACATTATGTATGATTTTTTAAAAATAAATACATATGCAGCACATTACTTCCTTTGAGTTAAAGCAATATGGTGTAAAGAACAAAAATAGTAAAAAAAATAAATAAGCAAAATAAATTAAGGACATGAGATAAAGGCAGGTTTTTTTCTTTTGTTTTCTATTGATTCTTAGGGGGAAATAACTTGTACTCTAATATACAGGAGTCATACAGGAGTCATTGTTTCTTTTCCTGCCCTCAGTCTTTTATTTATTTATTTCTCTTCCATGTTTATTTTTTCCCAAGGCTCCTGTTTGGAACTCTGATCATTCTGAGTTCATTAATAATCATAAACTTTCACCATAAGCAATTACATTAATCATGTTTCTTGATTCATTCCTTTTTATAAGTTAAACATAAATAAGTTAACAAGGAAAGCATGCATATTTTCTCTTAAGGAAATCCTTATTTTATTATCACCATTTTCATTCATTCTGGCATTCAAAATGCACAATGTCTTAATCCTGCCATCAGTTACTACTACCTAAAAAAGTAATTCTTCACTTTGGCTCTCATTCATTTGGAATAATGCTCAGATTATCTCAAAACTCATCCATAGTTGTTCCATTATCATCAATCACAGAAATGTAACATGCAACTATTGCCAGTCTACATATTTCTACTTTTATTTTACT
>JANHFK010237077.1:0-12881 GCA_036250565.1 Sibynophis collaris | reverse complement strand
AGTTCTGATATCTTGAAATCTTTCTATCTAAAACTTTGGTTCATGTAGTTGTTTTAGGGCCTGCAAGCCCACTGAGATCTATGGACTCTAGTAGTCCAATAGGCTATTTCTCGGTTTCTCACACCTGGAAGCTTCATTGGTTGTATTGGATGGTGTGGAAGTTGAAAGGACAGTTATTGGTAGTTGGGAATAGTTGAGGAAGGGGAAATGAGTTGGGTTCTGGCAGGATGGTTGGGTGGGGGGAAATGGAAAGAATGTGTTTTCTTGCAGTCAACTAGTCTTAAGACTCTCCGAGAGCTGTTGTGGTTACTTGGGATTTTATCTGTGTCCATTTTATTTTGTGTTTTTTCCTAGGACTAACATCTCTTCTGCAGGAGAGCCGAATGTCAGCCTCTATGATGCTTGCTTGCTATCAGCTGCCACAGTAACGGGGATGGGGGAATGTATAGGTGATATGTCCTGTGCGAGGTGAGTAATTCCTGAGACGAGGCAGGCAACGTTCAACCAAGTTAACAGCAAACAAGGCACTTCGCGCGGCTCGGCAGAAACTCTCCTCACACTTACCGTTTGACAGCTCCTTAAATACTAGGACCAATTGACAGAGGGATATTTTCCCGCTGCCGAAGGCTGGCCGCTGATTGGCTAAGGCGTGCCAGCCTGTTGTTGCTATTGGAGCCCTCGCGCCGTAACTGCGAAGACTCAACACCTCTGGCTAGGCTTCCTAGTTGGCTAGGAAGAGTTGAAAAGTGGCAGCAGAGAACTGGGGCCCATTATCCGACACCAGAACGTGTGGCAACCCATGGGTTGCAAACAGGCGTTCCGGCACCCGGATGACCGCCTCAGTCGTGGTGGATGGCATCAAAAACAACTCGACCCACTTCGAGTAAGCGTCCACCACGACGAGGAATGAATGGCCGTGGATGGGGCCTATGAAATCCAGGTGCATCCTGGCCCATGGGGACCTGGGGCATTCCCACTCACGGCTGGGGATTGCAGTGGGTGCGGGTCTGGACCGTTGGCAGAGGTGACAGGTGGCGATCCATTGCTCGATGTCCGAGTCCATGGATGGCCACCAGGCATAACTGCGACCCAGGCTCTTCATGCGGACAATCCCTGGGTGGGCCTCGTGTAGTCGTTTAAGAACTGGCTGTCGGAGAGAGGGAGGGAGGACGACTCTGCTACCCCAAAGGAGGCAGTCTTTTAACACAGACAGCTCAAGCTGTCTTCTTCGAAAGGGCAGGAACTCTTCTGCCACCCGGCCTAGGGGCCACCCCCGGCGAACCCAGTCAAGGACCTGTGACAGGACGGGGTCGGTGAGGGAAGCCTGGCACACAGTGGACGCGGAAACAGGGCAGCTCCACTCATCGATGAGGAGAATGGAAGCAGAGGGAGCTGGGTCAGCACCCACGACTGGCAGAGGGCAACGACTCAGGGCGTCCGCAGCTCCCATTTGGGAGCCAGGCCTCTAATGGAGGTGGTATGAATAGGCGGCCAGGAATTCGGTCCACCGGGACATTCGAGGGGACAGGATAGCCGGAGTCAGATGGTCCCCCGCGAGAAGCCCCAACAGGGGCTTGTGATCCATGATGAGGTGGAAAGAACGGTCATACAGATAATCGTGGAACCTCTTGATGCCGGAAACGGCCGCAAGAGCCTCCCGATTTGGTTGGCTGTAGTTCTGTTCGGTGGGTGACAGCATGCGGGAGTAAAAGGAGATGGGTGCCTCCAACCCATTAGGAAGGAGGTGGGGGTTTCAGGGGGATGACTATGGGAGTCTCCCATGGGGAGTGGTCTACAGGTGAGAAGATTCCCTGGGCCACCAGTTTCTCAATCTCCCTATCCATCTTGGGTCGGAGCACGAAAGGCACTCTCCTGGCTTTGAGCCGGATGGGGGCAATTTTGGGGTCCAAATTAAAGGAGAGGGGCCGGCCGTTCTATTTACCCAAGGTGCCATCGAACACATCCGCGAACTCCAGGCAGAGAGGGTCAGGCAGTCCAGGGGATGATGAGTGGACGCCGGTGATGTCCAACCCGAGGGCGGAGAACCAATCAAGGCCGAGAAGGCTGGGGAGGTTCCCGTCCACGATGATGAGAGGCAGGTGGCCCCTGAAGTCCTTGTGTGACACAAGGAACGATCCCCTGACGGGGATCGGAGTCCCTTGTTAGTCCTGTAACTTGGTGGGGCAAGCTTGCAGTTGTCACGTAGTCCCTTTAGGCAGGAGGCGGCGGAATGTGGCCCATGACACCAGGGATTTGGAAGACCCGGTGTCCACTTCCATTGTGCAGGGGCTACTTTCTAGGTTAACGGTGAGGTAAATTTTCTTTGGTGAAGCAGAAGACGAGGCTTGGCTTATGGATAGCTCACTCTTGTCAGTCACCCGGCATATTGTAAAACAGTCCGAACCGCGAGGCACTGAATCTTTAGACGGCTGTTTGAATTTGGTGGGTTCCTTAGCTGAGGTGTTGGATGGCAGGGCAGCACGGCAGACTCTGGACAGGTGTCCCCGTTTTGAGCAACGGCGACAAATAGCGTCCTTGAATTTACAATCGGCCCTGAGGTGGAATCTGCCGCATCCCAGGCAGCTGCCTCAGCACTGTAATTCCCAATGCAATCATTAGGCTTTTTACTGTCAATTCCTTTTCCTTCAATATTGTTTTCCTGCTTCTCATTTAAATTCTCATTTTCATTTATGTTTTTACCTTAAATTCCTTTTCCTTCCCTATTATTTTCTTGATTGTCATTTGTATTCTTACTTTCCTGCTTTTTCTTTTCTAACCACATTTCTGCCTCTTTATTATCCTTAAATGATCCTCAACCTCCCAGGACTCCATGTTATCTATCTAACATATATTGCTAATAATTTAAGTCCAAATAGTCTCTTTTTTTATTTCCACATATAACGTCTAATCCACTCCAATTTGAAACTTTATTGGCCACCTCTTTTGAAATTCAACTTCAAACAGTTCACCAAAACAAATACTCCTTAGATTTTCCCACAGCTGTAATCAAGGTCACTGTTGTTTCTCTAGGCTTTCTTTCAAGACGTTGTAGTATTTTCTTTCCACTAGCAGATGTCTCTCTCCAATCCACAAGTCTCTGACTAGCAAAGTTTCAAATTTATAAAATAAAATATCTTAAATCCCTGTAGAAATTACTTCCTCTCTGATTTCTTTCAATATCTCTAAGTTCAATTTTAAGTTGAATTGTAACGTTTCTTTTCTTGTGCCTAAGGGTATAAATCTCCTCTTTGTTCTTTATCCTTTGCTTTTCCTTCCGGTTTCAAAACTGTCCAAATTATTTTCATTCCTCGTTCAGAAATCAAATTTCTTTTCCTTACGTTAGTTTTAATTTGCTTCCAGGTCCACTTTTAAATCCAAATAGCTCAATTTTCTTTTTTGTTTTTCTGGGCTTTAGTGTTTAAACTTCCTCTTTGTTCTTCTCCCTCCATTAACATTCCCAAGTGCCAATTAGGTACTTATTTCCTCGCTGGGACACTTTTTAATTTGCAAAAAATAATAATTGACTTTTACTTGTGAGTTGGCCAATCGCTCACCCAGTAACCATACTCTCTTCAACCACCGCTCCTGCACAAAAGCTTAGTCCAGTTGCCCAAGCTTCGTAGCGGTCATTAAAATTAATGGCCCCCGCCCCCGTCGCTGGTTCAAAGCGTTTGCCTCTGACCCTCCAAGAGACTTGCCTTCTCTCTTGGTCGTCCAATGCACCTCTCCTTCTTCACCATCCCTACAGGACAGTTCCGGTCCGAAGATCCCCCAACAATGGTTTGTCAGGCTGGATTTTTGCAAGGCTCATCGGAGCCTGCTCTTTTCCAGCCAGTCTCACCGCGACGCTTCCAGTGTGACCCACCTTCCTGAGTGGAGAAGGTCCCCTCCGGACAAGGAACACAGTCATAGCAGCAAACTGGCTCTCCTTCTCGAGCCCTCTTGACAAATCCAGGATGACAACTTTCCACACATTCGGACTGAGGCAGAGACTAAGAAAAAAAAAAAGGAATGGCAAAGGAAATATGTTAGGATTCTCCATCCATGGAAACAGATGGAGACAAGTAGCCTCTGGTCTTCACTTGGGTAAATATGAAACCTCTGACTACTTCTAAATAGATACAGGAGATATAACAACTGGCAGATTCTTCATTTAGTTCCTCCCTTCTGACTTTGGAATTTAACATTATAATAAAGTACTTTTTTACTTAATGTAGTCTAGAGGAATTGAATTGAAAAAAGATTTAAGCATGATGGTATATTCCAGCGGTGAAATCCCCCCAGTTCTATCCGGGTTGGCGAATCAGTAGTGCTGGCAGCGGGAGTCCCCATCAGGACGTCATTATGTTCCATTTTTTAACCATCTGCGCATGTACAGAAGAGGCATGTGCGTGCATAGTGTGTATACGCTCCCATGCAGGAGCGCACCCGAACCGGTAGCGAAGATAAGTAGATTTCACCTTTGAAATACGTATTGTAAAATTTTTAGAAAACTTTTATTTTTTAATGTAAAGTAAAACTGTGATGAAGAAAGAAACCTTTGACTAGTAAGATCTTGAAAGATTTCCATAAAACATGGCAAAGCCACTCCACTTAAGTCCTGTTTGTTGAAGAACTTCCATTAGATGACACCAACTGGCAAGGAAGGCCAACCACCCTGGAGACTCTAGCCTTTGCCCACTTGAAATGGGACCTCGGGCTTTGGAAAACAGAGAAAACACCAAAATTTCTCCCACCTTATTGAGCAACTTTAGCCATGAAAGAGCATCATGTCTGATAGTAAGTTTCTGTCTTTTAAAATACGCCAGAGTCTCTCTTCTGGCATCCTCCTTGGGGAGAACCAAGAAGCACTGAATGCCCAGATCTGCTCTTATCTCTCCATTTTGGTCCAAGTATAGTTTTCTGTCAGAAATATTTAAAAATTCGTTCTTCTTCAGAAAGGGATGAAACTAGAATGGGAACATCCAGGAATTTGAAAAACAGAAAACTTTGTTTCTTATCCCCCACTTTCTTTTACAATTGTCTAATCTCCAAATATGGTTAAATAGGATACAAACACTGCCATTATCTTCATAAGTGAACAAAAAAGTTTGAGAAAAATGTGGCAATCATATACTGACAAAATATAGAGAACATATAATTGACACAATTGATCAATTATAGGGAACATTCTAGAGAGATGACAAATAAAATGCACAGAGAAAAAAAAGATTATTCATAAACTCTTTGAAAACAACAGGTTGATTCCCAGAAAACTTTGGGAAGCTAATCTTCTCCCTGGTAATTACCTCCAATGTGCTAATTCTAATTAATTGTAATGCTACATTAACAAAATTTTGCAAATCTGGAAGTACAAATCTCCCACCAACTTTTTCCTCAGCCTGAAAAGTTAATAAGGATCCTTTCTGAGTTTCTTTCTCTCCCATTATGCAGCTGCAGGATTCTCCCCTCTTGTCTGATCCTTCCCTAGGCAGCCTCTCTTCTCCTCATCCCAAAAGTCATTCACATATCATCACACTTCCTAAAAAGATTATGGGAACACTGGTGATAGAACTGGATTTGAGTAAAGGATTCACAAACAATTGTGTGATGAGTGGTATGAAGGGTGGTATGATAACTAAATGGATAAAAACTGTCTTCAAAATGATACTCAAATAATTTTAACCCTTTTTAATCTTTCCTATGAAACCTGAAGATGATGGATAAGAATTTGCCATTGGTCGGACTTCCAGTTGGCGCTGCGGCTGCACTGACTGTGCAATGCCGATGCTCTGATAACCTTGGCGAAAAACAGGCAGACAATCCGTCTGTCTTCGGGCCCTTTGGGCCCCGAACCGTCTTGGTGAGACGGGGGAGACAAGGAGCACTTCGCTGGGCTGAGAGGAGCAGGCAAGCTCCTCGTAGGCCAGAGGGAATCCTTCAAGAAGAAGACAATGGGGCCGACTCGAAGCTGGGGCAACCATTCTTAAGTTTTTGCGCTGGAGGCAGAGTCAAAAGACTATTGGGGCCAGGTGAGTAATACAACCAACTCACAGGCGCTAATGATTTAAAGGAACAGAACTTGACCCAAAGCAATGATACAGAGAATTTGGAAAGTGGCTATTTAAGATCTATTTGGAGAACCAGAAACACTGAGGGAATAAGGCAAAAGATTGTCGAGAATTTTTTTTTTCCCCTGCAGCTGAGGCGTTAAAATTGACTGAGGCGTTAAAATCGAATTGGGATTTAAAACACTTATGGATTTAATTGGTAATTAAAACTAAATAAAACTTTTACCGGAACTTTTGGGGTGGCTAGAAATCTGGGAATTCAGAAGATCACAGAGACATCTCTAGGAAAGGAGGAGGAACTGCGAAGAGAAGCTGCAAACCTGACTACGAAAGAAAGTGCCACATTTACAAGAATCAAGCAACGCGAGAATGGAGCCAGAAATGCCATCAACGCTGGAGCTGGTCGACAAGCTAATCAAGCTGATGGAGGAGTGGATAGAGGAGAGACACAAAGCGGCAGAGACTGTCCCAGTGGAGACAGAACATAGGAAGGAAACAAAAAGACTGTAACAAAAGAGAAAGCTGGAAAAGGAAGAAATATAGAAAGAGTAAACGTAATAAAGCTAGGCTGATAAAACAAAAGAAAATGAAATCAACTAAAAATATTAGAATGCCAAAAAACAAAGAAAGTAATCAGAAATACATTGAGAAGTCAAAAGAGATTAAGGAAAGAATAAGATCAAGGAAGGGACACGAGGCAAAATTAAAAAGGGACCCCCAAAGAAAAAAGAAAGGGAGAAATATAGAAGTGTTTACAAAGAAGAGAAGGGAAAGAGGGAAAAAGAAAATCTGGAATAAAGGGGAAGGGCTCTCAAAAGGTGGATCAGCACAAACGGCTACGAAATAGGGACTGATAAAAGGATATGACTTGTAATACAGTGAAGTGATCTATAAAAGAATATACAATAGAATACAAAAGTAGAAATAATAAATTAAAAATGTTTTTTTTAATTGAAACTTGGATCTATAGAAATATTAAATTTAAAGAAAGAAGAGATGTCATGGTGGTTTGAATGATATGGAATATTATAGAAGGGTTTATGTAATAAGTTAAAATGATTTCAAAAGTGTTAAAAGAAGATTTCTGATTAGATTTTAATGTGTGTCAAAATGTGTAGTTAAAATTGTAGTAAATATGTATATTTAGAATGGAATCCCAAATTATAAAGAAGAGTAAAATATATTAGACTATATATAAAAAATAAAGAAAAATTGATTGCCAAATGTTGGGGGAAAGGAAACTATTGTTAAAAAGCTAAATTTAAGCAGGAAAGACTATTAATTATTAAGAATGAATTGTCTGATTCTTTTTATTTTATTTGGAATGTGACCTTAGAAAATGGACTAATAAGTTTATAGAATATTAAGTAATGATATCGAATATTTAGACTCGAGCACCGTTGTAATTGCAAATATATTTTATGTTGTGTTGCGTCAAAAAATTTAAAAAAATTACCAAAAAAATTACCATTGGTCATCAAATTTTCTATGTTCTTATTAATACGGTAATTAATATGATCTTAGAGTAAGCCAATTTGATGTGATTTAAAGAATATAAAATCTTTCAACTTGCAAGGCTTATTTGAAACTTCAGTTAAAAAGTTTGATAAAATCAACAATGGTTTTAAATCAACTTAAAGGCGATAATCAGAAGCAAGCTTTCTGAATCGGATGGATTGGATGGATGGAGTGGAACTTAATTTGCTGCTGGCATCCCTGAAGAAGGAGTCTGGTTTGAAGGGAGGCTGCGTGGAGAGGGATGGAGAGGCCATGGACCCTGAAGACTCAAACTGGACAGAACGGATGACTGATGAAAAGGATTCTTTCAAGGAGATTGAGGGAGATTAGAGAATGGACTTGTCATATGTAACAAGTATTAAGAGTTGTCATGTTTCAATTTACAGGAGGTCCTATGACTTTGTGGAATGGAAAGAGTTGTTGGGAAAGATCCTAATTAAAATATTAAGGAAATGTATTATTATTAAGAATCAAACAAGGATGTTTAACCCTGGACAGATTCTGGATCAGAGGTAATGATTGTGGTGGTCTGTGGTAGATAAGAAGCCCCTGTAAATTTTCTGGGAGTTAAATACAATAGCAGATAACAGACAATTTTGAAGTTTTGAAATTTAACTTTATTGTTAGATTGCCTGTTAATACGTTTTTTATATACAGCAGGCAGATGACAAGTCAAGTAGTTACAAATATATGTGTAGAAGTTTATAATTGGCCTATTTTGCAAGGGGGAGAAATTATTATTGCTGTAATACATCATATTCAACTGGTGGAATAATAAATGTGTATGTGGTTTTCTCTGTTTTTAATGCACAATTTAAAAAAATGTTTTGACTAGTTTTGTTCTGTCTTTGTAATAGTTTTATTTTTTGAAGCTTGTATTTTACCTTTTTGAATAAAACAAAATTTAATAAGAGGAATATAAATTTTTCAGAAAAAATATTTCTGATTTCCACACAGAGTAAAAAGCAGTAGAAAATACCTGATTTTTAGCAACTAGAGCTTGACTAACAACAGAGTCTCATATAAGAGCATTAATGATGGACTGGAAGAAAGATGAGGGATACCAAACCTGATATGCATGTTTGTGAAAATGACCTCAAAATCGTAGTTAACTAGAAACAGAATCGGAGGCAGCAGAGTGATGTTCATGGAAAGAAGGCAAATGCAGCCATAAGAATCTCAGGAAGGGAACATTCTGGTTTCGGGAGACCCCCAACTCAAGGACCAGGTCCCCTTGCAGGCACCACACTTGGAGGAGAATTTGCACAAAATCTATATCAACTTCAGGGAAGGACAAGGAAGCCAAGGAAGAGCTCAAAGGAGCTGCTCTTAGCCTTGAGGAAAGACCACAAGGACAAGAGCTGAAGATCAGGAGGAGTCTGGGAGCCCCTTTTCCAACTGACAGAATCTCTCGGTGGGAGAAGGGAGGATACAGCCCTCTTCTAATCACTGACACGTTACACACGAGCATAAAATCTGCTCACTATTATTCCAGAGTGTCAGACATGGGAAAAATGAATTCAGTTACAAGAGAGGACATTTTAGTTGAATGAGAGAAAAAAATATGATAAACGGATGAGCTGTTTTAGAGCTGAGCCAGTAAAGCAGAAAAGTTCAGTCTCCTCTTCATGGATTATCTAAGTGCAAAGACTGAACAGCCATCAGTCAGAGAAGCTTTAACTGGGATCCTTAAAGAGAGGGAGGGGTTGGGCTAGATCAGCGGTCACCAACCTTTCGGACCTCGGGGACCATTAAATTCATAATTTTAAATCCCGTGGACCACTAATATGATTTTAAAAAAAAGATAAATAGTATTTAGTGCAACATAAAAAATGTGAATAATTTTTCTATGGAAATTTTCTCACGGACCACTGGTGGTGACGACTGGGCTAGATGCTCTCAGGGTCTCCTTCAAATTTATAAAGGTAATATTCCTCGATGCTAATCACAAACCCACAAATACAGGAATTTATTTAGAAAAGAATACAGCATTTTAAAATTAGCAGTGCAAAATATCAAAATGCCATGGTATCTACTCTTTGGAATCATTATTCCTTGGGTAATTAAATTGGCCACATCTGTTGAGATGGTTCCCCTCCTTCTCCTCTGGATTCCTTCTCCAAAGAATCTAAGATTAATGGATCCATATCGGGACCCCTTACCTGCCATGGCTGCAGTCTTGGAGATCCCAAACTCTCTTCTTTCTTCTTCCTTCTCCTTCTCAATCTGGAGGAATAGGCAGCATTCAAGGCCTGGGCCAGAGTCTTCATGAGACTGTAACGTTGATAGTAATTTGGGAACCTTCCTCTGCCCCATTTCCACTGGGTCTCCAGTGGGGCTTTCTGGGTGCATCTTCTCCGGCCTTTGACAGAAAAGATGTGCTTTGAAAGAGAACAGTGGAAATAATGATCTTGAAACTGGCGTTCCACAAAGAAAAAGAGTTCAAAGGCATCATCTTTTGGCCTATTTTTTGCCAGATAACCAAAGTTCCAAATACTATGGACGTATTTGAGAAGTCTGTGCTTGTTTATTGCATACCCTTCAAAAGTTGTGAGGATCCAGACTTTCCCCTCAATGGGTCCTGGCAGACGCATAAATGTTAAATGGAAAGGAAGAATTCTCTCCCAAATGGAAATATGTTCTATGAAGTGAACAAAGACGTTGACTTGTCTCCACTTAGAGAGGGCATCCCTGAGGGCTGCTGTATATCCAGTTTTTGAGAACAGTTGTGATAGAACAACACAAATTCCCTTCCTGACAAGCATAGGAGTGAAAGTCCTCATGAAATTCTCTCCCTTCTCTGTGTCCGAAGCAAAAAGGCCAATCAGGGTCCATCTGAAATGGAGCAGCAGTTGGAGAATTGCTGGGTACTGGAATCCTTCTTTGGGGATCATCCGGTAGAAAAAAGGAAATTGGCTTTTATCACTCAGAGTGTTTGAAGCAGTTTCAAGATTTATCTGAAAAAGCAATGAAGAAAGCTATGTTATATTTGTGGTCAGATCAAATCCAAAATATTAGATTTTAATAAATCCAACTTGGTTCTCATGAATGGATTAGAATGGTTTGTTAATCAGACATTGTTTAAAATATTAAAGACAGACTATTAGTAGGATTGATAATAAAAATGGAAAATAATAAACAAATTAAAAAATAATAAAAATGTCAATCATATTACTGTATATCGCAATTAGATGAGCATGTGACCAATTGATGCATTCTATTCCAATAAAGGTCCTATTATAATTTTTGATGATTGCTGCATCCTTTTCTGCTTCTATAACCCAGATTTTTTGTGGAGGAAACTTTTTAGCTTCTTTCTCCAGTTATACAAGAAACAGGGATACCTCAGTCCCTAATACAATTGGTCAGTTTCATAATCCAAGAGGATTTTGATTGAAATTACTGGCTCACACACTGACCTGGGAAGTCACTGAGCTATGCCAATGCGCTCAGACATTGCCCGCTGCCCATTGCCCTGCAAGACCCAGCCCCTCATCAGCAGTGCTGCTAATTGAGACCTTGCTGTCTAACCCCATCACAGGGGCCGAGGTCGCCCGCCACTCAAACAAGGACCGGACACTGTCACATGTACTGAACTGGGTATGGAGGGGAGAGCCCAAGGAACTGGTAAGCAGAGAACTCAAGTGGTTTTACACCCGGCAACATGAACTCATTCAATGAGGCTGCTTACTGTGGGGAAACTGCATAGTGATTCCCCCTAAGCTAAGACAATAAATCCTGAAATCAGTACATGAAGGCCACCCCAGGATCGTGAAGATGAAAGTGCTGGTGCGCTGGTCACCTCATGCCAGCCTTGCCAAGAATCAAGACCAGCATCCCCATCGATGCCAACACAGGAGTGGGAGACACCCAAAACACTGTGGTCCAGGATACACCTCAATT
Organism: Sibynophis collaris; assembly: GCA_036250565.1. NCBI lineage: Eukaryota > Metazoa > Chordata > Lepidosauria > Squamata > Sibynophiidae > Sibynophis > Sibynophis collaris. The sequence goes on along the minus strand of JANHFK010237077.1, from coordinate 1,410 downwards.
TCGCAGGACCTTTCCATGGGCAGACCTTCCTGATCATGGTGGATGCCTACTCGAAATGGATGGAGGTAACCCTGATGAAGACCACCACAGTAGAAACGATCATCTGAATCCTACAAAAAATGGTCGCAACCCACAGACTGACGGACGTCCTGGTGTCGAACAATGGCCCACAGTGCACTGCAATGCAGTTCAAACTGTTTTTGGCAAGCCAGGAAATTCTCTATGCCCTTATCACGCCATTCCACCCAGCCAGCAACGGACAAGCAGAGAGAATGGAGCAAACAACAAAAGAGGTGCTGGCCCCTATGGGCCCAGGGGACTGGCAGGTCCAGATAAACAAATACATGCTGATACAACACATCACGCCCAGCGCTACAACAAACAGAAGCCCAGTGGAGCTGTGAATGGGCCACCGACTACGAGCTAATCTGCACAGACTGCATCCATTGGCAGAAGTCCCTACCGACTCGGCCAGCCGAGTGTGAACATTAACTGGGGCAACCAGATATATGCCCGCAACTAAGCGGGCTACCTCACCTGGCGGCTAGCCCATGTCGTGGAGGTGACCAGACCATGCTCCTATCATGTGGAACTAGAGGATGGCAGGGTATGACACCGCCACATCGATCAACTCCGGAGCCGCCTCAGAGATACCACCCACCACCGGCAGGATGAGAAGGCCCAACAACCAAATGATGCAGAACAGAAGGAATTGAGAGGCCAGGCCCCATTACCTGGAGGGCTGTATTCCACACCACTGGAGTCAACTGCTGCTAAGGCCCCACCGCCGCCACAGTTGAGTCTGGATGAGAGCTCCACCCAAACGTTTCCAGGACAGGTCTTCGACCAACCGTCCGCTTCTCTCGACAACTCCTCGCGAATAAGGAGAGAACAAGAGAACTCCACCCAAGCACCTGCTGCTCCAACCGACTCATCGAGAATGGGAGAGACCCGCAAGTCAGTGCACAACCACCGCTGACCTGCATACTTGGAGGACTATGCCTGTAGCATGAAGACTAGCGCTAGGCTCCAGCTAGGGGGGGAGGAGTGTTGTGTATGTGCAGGCATAATGGGATGGTTTTACTTTGGTCCACGCTAGCATGGGAAAATACTTTAAATCTATTGACTAACAGCTGACAACTCTCTATAAAGAGTGCTGCCAGCCTGAAGCCTGGGTCTTTCGTTAGTATGTTGTTGTAAAGACAACTTGTTACATTTTACCGGCTTTGACTCCATTCTTTGCCCAAATCTAACACCAGCAGTCTTAGCTAAATATGAGCCAGCAGCGGCAGCCAAAAAAGCCAATGCAATCCTAAACAGCATTAACAGAGAGTACAATCAAGATCAAGTGAGGTACTAATACCACTCTATAAAGCCTTAGTAAGACCACACCTAGAATACTGCATCCAG
>JANHFK010236330.1:0-12887 GCA_036250565.1 Sibynophis collaris | reverse complement strand
CTCAGAAACAAAAAGCCAGCCTGATGATGGCAAATGTGAATTTGCCGAAACATCGCATAAATTCAACTAATATTACATGGGCCATACCCAAAAATAACCATGAACAACATGGTTGTTAAATTAAATTAGTATATAAAATAAATTAGTATATAAAATGCTCTGTGTGCTATGTTTTTCTCCTGGGTTTATTTCATAAAAACTAGACCCGCTGCCTAAAACTCTAACAATGTTGGCTTTATACTTTTCACATATGCATGCAGGCATATTTAAATATGCTAAATTACATTGGTAATTGTGTCATTTCAATATTGAAGGTAGCCATCCACACCAAAGTGCTGGTGTATGTATTAAATGAAGGGGGGGGGGGAATACCTACAGCTATTATAGCCCCATAAGGCTGCACGTATTGAATTTTAATAAGTAAAATTCATTACTTGTCATTAGAAAGTGTTGTAATTATGATTGTATCTGGCAGCAGATATGAATGTAATGGAAGGATTGCAATAATTAGCTATTTACTTTGTTATTGTTTGGTTTTATTGTTGAAGATGAGAGATGGGCATAGGGGATGTTCTGCTTCATATCACAAAATAACTTTGTTAACATTTGTTATTATAGAACTTGCTTTGTGGTGTCATTTGCTACTCTATTCAGAGTAAAATATATCAAGCAAGCCCTTAGAAGGGAAAATACTGTTTGCCATCAACACCATTTCTTCGTCTCCTACCTCCTCCTCTCCTTTAAGTGGTTTTTGTTATTTCTGTTCATTTCCAAGTTAGTCTGCTTCAGTAAGTGATTATCTGCATAGACTAAAAAAAAACTATTTCTGTTTTGGCTGAAATATGCAATTGAATGTTGAAGGCAGAGAGCAGAAGAGAAAGAGAACTAGATTTTATTTTTTCCCCTATATTCTCTGAGTCAAACTTAATTACAGTATCTGTAGGTGCTACATCTCTTTTCTCAAATTAGTGAAAAAAGCAACTACAGTATTTACACTGTGAAAGGTATATGAAGATATAATTTAAATTATATTTTCATATGCGTTTCACAGTAACCTTTAGTGTTGAATTAGAGTATTAAAAGTTATTGCTGTGTTATAAATCTGTTAGAGTCTTGAGGGAAAGGAAAATACTATTTTTTGCCTGAAATTCTAAGCGTAGATTTTAGTTGCTTAAGCAATATCCATATCTTTGGATATATGGCTCTTTTGTTTATATGGTCCATGCCTGGCTTTAGTTAGAATATTTAATTTTGAGCTATTCATTCTTATGACATTGCCTAATGTTTTATTTGAAAGTATTTTTTAAGTTTAGTGTAATATTCTTCATCTTGTAGCACATTCCAGCGTTAGTCTATACATAAGAGAGGAAAAGGTAGGACATTTCTTCTAGATAAATGTACATTAAAACCTCTAAGAGCAAATTTTCAATGTTATTCATTCATTGGCTCCCGAAAGCAGGGAAAAAAGTCATGTTATAATTTGAAATAATTTCCATTCTATATAGAGAGAATAGTTTTCAGAAACAGGTTCAGGAAGTCTCTCTGTAAGAGAGCAATGTGGCTCTTCAGCAATGTGTAAAACTGTTTAATATTTGTGAATAGTAGAAATTCTAGGGAAGTGTGGGAAATATGTAACTCTGCATATATTCATTGGACTACAAATCCCAGCATCACTAACATACTGTCTGAGCCTGCTGGGAGATATAGTTTAGCAATATCTGGAAGATCTGAGAATTCAAAGTCCAATTTTATGGATGTATTTACTGGTGATTAAGAGTCTGTAAGACAATTAATTGAATTGTCTGGGTTGAGATGTGGACTTTTAGGATCTGGAATTTCAGAAAACTTTACATGATTCAACTGTCAAGGCTTTTAAAATTGTAAAATAATGGTAATAATAGAAACTTGTATCTTCAAAATAAAAAAGATTCCCAACTTTCTTGTGGCATATTTAATTTGAATTATCCTTTGGTCTACAGCAGGGGTGTCAAACTAACGTCGTCACGGCAGCATCACGTGATGTATTTATTCCCTTTGCTAAATCAGGCGTGGGCGTGGCCAGCGTGTGATGCATGCAGCTTGCGGGCCAGAAGTTTGACAGCCCTGGTCTACAGCATTGAACTGCTACAAAGAACATTATTATGTCTTTAGATGCAGGAGATAATAATGTTCTGATCATTAATATCCAGAACATGGTAGCTATAGCAGTTGTTATAATTGCATGAGAATAGTTGTTAAAATTGAATGAGAATAGAATTAGAGCATTCCCTATTTCTGATCTTTGTCCCACACAAATAAATTTTAGATTTAGATTGGATCAAATAATTAGGTTGGATCATTACCCAAATTAAGTAATAGCATCAGTGCACAGCATAATGAAACGTCTACAAGGAAACAACTAAGCTCAGAGAGCACCAGGGACCCCTTATTTCAATCCTGAACTACTAATATTCTCCTTGATCAAAATGTTGTTATGCCAACATGTTGTGGAACTTAACAGTAATATTTTTACCCTATTTATCTACAATCTTTTGGACTATGTGGTATAAAAATGATTATAACTAAATGAAATATTCAATGTTTATTCCTTGATGAGGGCACTGGTTTGACTCAAGTTACCAAGACTGCTGCATGAGAATTAGATGTTTGACATCAATGCCTAAATGTATTCATTTGTTTTCATACATAGATTTATATGAATGAAAGTGTACTTCTTTCTATGTTTGTGATTCACAGTAAAGATTAAAGTATATCAAAGTGTTTAATAATTGATCTAGTAGTAGAATCCATGGTATCTAATACTGCACTTCAGTTGATACACCAATTCCTTTTCTCATTTCCCGAAAGAGTTCAGCTACGTTGTTTTGAAAATATCCAGTCTTGAGCTGTCTTTAAAAATTGATTTAAATTTTTAGATGAAAATCCTGGTTTTTAACATTAAAAACCAGAAATAACCTAAAGTCAAAACATCTAAGGATTGTCTACTCCAATTTGAATCTGCCTGCCATAGAGGCTTTTCTTCTGGGTGTCCCTCCTTGGCAAATTAGTTGTAGTTACTAAAGATTTGTTCAGTTCTGAAATTCTGTCCCCTACAAATTCACTTGGCTTTAAAAAAAAAAAAATTCTAGAGGTTAGCTGAAGTTTCAGTTTTGATATTGAATGAAATGTCCCTAGCTAGCTTGATTTCTTATTCAACAACATGATATCACACATATGCTGTATCACTCAGCATTAATACACCTTTGTAATGTAAACAATTGCTTTTCAGTGTTTGACTTGATTCTGATTCATTTAATTCGGGATAATCAGTTTAGATTAGAATTATTCGTTGTAAAATGGTTTAGAGGCTCTTATAATTGGAAAATCAGAATAGAATCATGTTAACATCTACCAGTTTCAATTATTTGTATCAGTCTTACTTGGTATATTTGTGCCTGCATGTTTGCATTTGCATGTATGCAAAAGGAAGAAAAAGAGGGGCGGAAGGGAAGGTGGCATCTTGATTTCTGATGATGTCCATATTAGGAATATAAAAGAAATAAGCAGATTTGCAAAAATTACCAGAATGTACTCAGTTGGAGATGGATGGCAGCATTGATTAGAATTCAGTGGGTTTAAAGACATATAGTAGGTCTTTAAAGGAGAGTTTGTGCCTGAGTTATAAACATTACACTGATATCACTAGGATAATTCCCAACAATGGTTCTAGTATGTCTCAAAATATGTTTAAAGCCCCTGACAGGAAAACCTTGACGGTCTTGAGCCACCTAAAATACAAAGTGATTTTCTTTTCTTTTTTTTTTTACTTTTCTCTCATAGCCTTCAGTTGTTTGAGCTTCTTTTTCAAACCCGTTGATACTGCAGTGTCAGAAAACTGACTTAATGGGAGGTGAAGTAAAGGTTGATTGGATGTACATTGTAATGAACCTAGCCTGTAAAATTCTCATGAGAGAAATTTAAAATATTGCAGTCGTTTATTTATTATAGGTAAGGCAGAAGTGAATTTTCTAAATGGTGATGAGATTTAGGATAGATTTATTTAAAAAATGAGAACGTTGAACTAATAGTAGTTTTGACCACCAATTGCTTATGTATTAGGTAATTAACAAAATAGGATGTCATAATTTTGCACATGTCCTGAAATAGAATCACTAACCGCTTCTAACCACATTGAGCTTTTAATAGAAAAAGTGGTTGCTTAATGCTTCCCCACCAGAAATGTTAAGATTAAGTTTGCTATTAGATTGCAGCCAGAATAGTCTACAAACAGGAAGAAAGTCTTGCTCTGCTCTCTGCCTATTTTTCCTTGTTTAAGTTGATGTGATAATTCATTGCAGATTTTCTTTCTTTGACAGAGCGCCTACCGCAGAAATGGGATGACTTTTCTGGCTTGCTAATATGGATGTGCCTACAGCAACAGGAAAGACAGTGTTATATTAAGGTGATTTTTTTTTCCAAGCCAAATCGGCGTTTGCAAGTATACTTGTGAGTGGGCTGGTTTGTTGTGACTATCAACTGGCTGCTTCTGTCTCTCTTTTCCTACCCCCTCAGTCATTACTCCTGATTTCTAAATGTAACATTTAGCTAATTAATGGCAGGATGTTTGGTATGTAATGGTAAATTGCACAGTTCTGAAGTTTACCCTCCTCCTCAAAATTATTACAGTATCAGTCCTCAAGAACAAATTTCAGTGGGCTTTTTGTTAATTTCAACTCATCACCTTTATAAAGAAAGTTGAAAGAAGCTATGATGTATTTACATCAAACTGCTAGTTGCCTCATTTGTTTTTCCATATTAGGAAAATAATTAGAGAAATGTTGTTTTTTAGAAATCTAAAAAGCCAATTGTTATTTTATGTAATTTGGAAACTGATAGCCTGACCAGGAACTGTGAAACAGAAAATAATGCTATTTTACCAATCAATCTAAATATAGTTATATAACATTAGAGTTCAACTAAAGTATGCTATACCAATATTGGTCTTCCAAACTGGATTTTTGAAAAACAGCAATTCCAAAACTATACGCTATGAAAGTCTACTATGGGTGCTAACAATTGCACCAGCAAGTGATGCCATGCAAAGGTAAGCATTTCTGGCCCATCTGAGCACCAGATATGAAAGGCACCTGAAGGCAGGACAGGAAGCAATGGATGGAAACTAATCAAGGAGAGAAGCAACCTAGAACTAAGGAGAAATTTCCTGATAATTAGGACAATTAATCAGTGGAACAACTTGCCTCCAAAAGTTGATACTTAAACTTATATACCGCTTCACAGTGCTTTACAGCCCTTTCTAAGCAGTTTATAAAGTCCATATTGCCCCTTGGGTCCTCATTTTACTCATCTCAGAAGGATTGAAGGCTGAGTCAACCTTGAGCCAGTGAGAATTGAATTGCCAAACTGCTGCTAGCTGGCAGTCAGCAGAGTAAGACTGCAGTACTGCATTCTAACCACTGCACCACCACGGCTCTTGCTCCAATACTGGAAGAGATTGGATTACCATTCGTCTGAAATGGTATAGGGTTGCCTGCCTGAGCAGGGGGTTGGACTAGAAGACCTTCAGAGTTTCTTCTAACTCTGTTGTTCTGTTATTCTGATTGCCTCATTTTCAGTCAGTCACTTTGCAGAGACAGAGCAGAATTGCCTACTATGGACAAATCCTATTCTGTGCAGTTCAAGAATGAGGCTTTTTTACTCAGAAAAAAACACAGTCATTTAGTGAATCATGCAAAAAGCTGAAGGCAGGAATAATTCTTTGTACTTTGGGATATCAATTGAAAGCCTATTTCTACACAGAAAAATATATTTATATTCTCGCAATGCAAATACCTTTCTCACAATAATTATATGGGAAGCATTTTTCTATTAAGATAAGCATGACAGTAAATTGTAATCCTAATTTTTTCTATGGAATGAAAACATGGAAACAGTATTTTGCCGCTGCATCAAAATTATTGGCGTATATGTTTTTCTAGGCTTCCGGTACTTTGTGAATTCATTTATCTGAATTTTTTTGAAAGAAATGACACTACAGCATACCCTTCTTTCTTTTTCTTGAAGCACCTAATAATGCCTTGTCTTTTCTTCGGTTGGTATATTACTCAATCCAAGGTATACTTTCAATTGCAAACTAATTTCAGTGTTCTGTTTTTGTCCAAGATCTACACAAGACTATATTCATGTTCATTTTTTATTAAAACTTTAGGAAAGCTTTCACAATTCTATGATGAGGTCTGAATGTGGCCATCATTTTTGAATGGGATCTCATGTAATGTTTTCATTAAACCCTGCAGGATGGACTCATTGCCAAAAGTTGCTGCTGTAGAGCTAATCATAAGAGCCAAGGACTTAAAGAGTCCAAATACTGGACATTCACCATAACCAGCCTTATACGGATCAATCTCTTTAGAAGTCAATGTTTAGATGTGGTTACTTTACTAAATTATTGCAATTGATATATTCAGTATTATGCTTTCCATAGTGGCATAATTATACTTTAAAAACATTTTTGCATGTCATTTTTCTGGAATTGATCTGATGTTAAAGAACTAAAAATAGTGTATACAGTAAAGAAGAAAACCCATTGCTGATGTTCTGTCTGTGCTTGCTGAAATGTATGATTAAACCTTTCTTTTTATCATGATTTCTTATTTTTCTTGGCATCCATAATGATGGAAAATTATATGCTTGCTGTAAACATCCAGACTTTTTAAAGGACACCAGCATTTATTGTATTTGGTTTCGATCTGCAGGCATATATGCAAAAAGAAAACATTTTAGGCCAAGAATACTGGAATAAAAATTCTTTCTCTAGATGTATCTTTGTTTTTAAAAAATGCATAAGCAGAAAAAGCACTGCCATTTATTTCTTACTTGGTACACTTACAACCCCAGAGAATGAAAAATCAACATATATTTCTCTTAGAAATATGACAGATCATGTTTTTGTTGGTCTGCTGTATATTTGTCTGTCTTGAATAGTCTGACAGGCAATTATTTATAAAATCTAGTTTGTTCAATAAACCCATATAATAACCTTTCTCTTCTCCAAAAAGCAAGAATTATAAGCCAAAACGAAAAAATTGTAAGGAAAACAAGCTACATTTTGTCTCATTTTCTTGGATCAGTCTAGATTTATTCCCAGAATGACTGAATATAGTATAGTTCCTATATTTTACCATTCCCTTTATTCATACTATTTCTGTTCCTCCTTAATTTTGAATATTCTTATATTATTTATATTTACATAAATATTTAAATTTTGATTTTCCTCTCCAAAAAGGACATACTGAAAGAAGGATCCAAAATAAACAAACAGATATAAATACAATCCACCATTAAAATACAATTACCAAATTAAAAGCAACTTCAGAACAAAATTACACAGGCCGAACTAAATACCAGAATCCCATATTTAAAGAGAAAGTCTCCAATGGTGAACTGAGCACAGAGTTCCCCGTACTACCCCTTTCTGTAAGTCAGGGAGACCTCTATGCTACAGGAGGTGGTGGTGGCACCAGTAGCAAATGACCTTCTCAAACATCTTCACCTGTCCCCAAACTTCATCAGTGTTGGTGATGGTGTTTCCCAAGAGTTGTCAATCAGAGGACAGTTCAGTAATCTGAATAGGTGAATCCTTAAAAGGACAATTCCCTGTTCAACCGAATCTCGGTAACACAAGTGGGTGTGGGGTAAGAACAATTATTTACAGAAGTATATTACAATATATCATAACCCGTATAGGGGAGACTCAAGATTGCATTCATTGCATGTAGAGTAAGAGGGGAAGTCCATGGAAAATAAGCCTGTCTAAATATATGGAATATTATTTACTCAAAACTTCTCTCATGTGTTAGAAGTTGCCTTTCAACTTTAAGGATTTGAATAGAAATTAAAGTTCTATTCCTTTAATTGTCTGAAGAATAATTTATTACTTCCCTCCTTGCACCACAAAAGAGTTAGTTTTCCTAACTCCAAATGTGATGTTCCTTCACATTCTCAGGAGGCTGTCATTGGAAGAAGTCTCTCTAGATTTGGGGGGCTATGGTTAAAGCAGGATTACTGTGGAGATAATTCCTTTCTGGCAGGCTTCAGATTTAGAGGGGACCACGTTTGCATTAAAACTCTGCCATCAGCCATGTGCCGTTCTCATAAAATATTTTATAGCTTCCTGTCTAGCTCATGCAAAATGTTTCATAGTACATAAACACTTCCAGAGATAATTTGAGGATAAATAGATAGCGGCATTTGTCATAGGTATAACTTCAACATTGAAGGCTATTCTATTACGTTTTATTGGCCAAGTGAATCTTTTTCATTATTTTTTTTTAAGGTTAGGAATCAGGTTGGGCTTTTAAGATTGCAATGGTACATCTGTACAGAATAGCAACATAGCTAGGAAAACGTGATGGGATGCATTTAATCAATGACTCTTCCAGAGGGCAATAAGCCAACTTTATGCAGCTAAACTATCCTGGAGAAATGGAATGTATATTTTGTGGCTTAAGTAAGGCCAGATGGCCTTTAAAACCAGAAAAAGGCTACATATCCATTATAACTTAAATTGTCCCTTAAAATAATGACACTTTTTAAAATTCAATATATTTCATATATCACAAGAGGACCAGAATTAGATATATAAACTTTCATTAGACATGAATGTGGTGGCAATACAACCAACACTTTAAAAGGCAGAGGATTGTAGCTATTGAAATGTTCATACTTCAAGAGCTCGGAGTCATATGAACTAATGGAGATTCTGTAGTATAATTATTTCATATTACTAGAACTACTTATAGAGGGAAACAATTGCTAGAAATTGTGTACTTCTTTAAAGACCTTATAGTGAATAAATGTGAGCATGGAGAGTATCATTTATTCAGAGACTAGATGATGATTTTTTCCTAAAAAGGAAAAAAGAGGCAGGCGGACTTAGGGAAAGCTAAGATAGATATGCATGAAAATAATCAGAAATCAAAAAATAAGGGACACTTTGTGGGATGACTGATAGGTAGTTTGCCAAACTCGTAAAACCTTACAATGATGATGTTTTTCCAAGACATGACACTTTTGATCATCTCCAATTTTGACATCTTGTGCCAAAAGGAAGTGATATTGCAGATGAAGGGATTCTGCCCCTCTCTACTTCATGACAACGTTATAGTTAAGTAACACATCAGCTTATAGACTGCAGTGTGCACACACAAGCACATGCATTCCACAGCTATTGCTGTTGTACACCGCTCAGTCTTAGAGAGCAATTTGCATTAATAAAGACTGCCCTAAAATATGTTCAAAACTTTGCTTAGTTATATTTGTAATTAAAAATTTTATTGCAGCTTTTTGAATTATTAGTCAATCAAGAAACATCAAGAGGCATATGATGCAATATATATTGGATTTATGATATACTAGCTGGGTACCTGTGCTCCGCTACAAAACTATGTGATCGGACTTGATAAATCAACACTTACAGCTTAAAAATTAATGAGTAATTATGATTGGCCTCTCCTCTCCCCTTCTCTCCCTCAGACTGGCCCCATTGATCCTCTCCTATCTTCTCTCTCTCAGGCTTGCCCCACAGAGGCCTCTCCTATCTTATCCCCTTCTCTCCTGCAGTCTAACTCCCAGCCCACAGGCCGGATGAGTCACATGCTGGCCATCCCTCGCAATTGGAACAGAGTTCTTTTCAGGTAGGAGGTGGAGTAGAACATCTAACTTCTTAGCATCAGCACGTGTTAAGAAATACTAATGATCTGATGGTCATTTTGAAAAATCCTTTCTTAACAAGCACCTAGAAGCCAAGAGGAACATATGTGCCAAATTTCAAGCTTTATGGTTCTGGAGATTTCGTGATAATGCATGAGTGGTATTTTGCTTTTATATATATAGAAACATAGCATTGGTTTATAAAAAACTAAGCATCTTTTTAAATTATTGTTGAGATGTGCTTTATTCAACACTTTACAAGTTATCTTGCATATCTACAGTAGGACTGAACCAATCGTGTGATAGTGTGGAAACCCTTTCTGAAAAATGAAATCCACTACATTCATTCAGGTTTCTCTTTGCTGGCATAATTGATATTATTGACATTGATCTATGAACTGTTATAGTCATGTATTGTAATTGTTTTCTTATTCCTTGCCTCAATATTTAATTGGAAGAGAATGCCTTTGAGAATTTTGACATGCATTTCTCCAAAGGTTAATATTATCCATATCCAATCCTTAATAGTAATATATGAATTCCAACTCAAGCTTCATTTTTAGTTTTAGAAAACCTGTTCTTCTTTTCTTTTTAACAGGATAAGTGCACGGTTTTAAATGTTGGCCTAAACTTGCTAGACTCAAATAATATATATACAATTATTATTTGAAGGTTATCCAAAGTATGATGATTCCTGTCCTTTTTATGAAGATTCGAGACTCTTCTGAAATTAAAGAGCTATAAAAAATTGAAATGTGCACTTTGAAAGAAAATGTAATACAATCATTAGAAAAACCAAGAGATCAAATAACGTTAAACAATGTCCTGGTTTGTGCTGGGAGGGCAACATTTAATATATTTATAGTTGTTGTATATTGGGGAAAATATTGCCAAACCTAGATGTTGAAGAAATGCCTCAGTGCTTACTGAAATTATAGTTGAGACTTCCTTACATTTTATTATACACAGATTGTGTATTTGGCTACCATGAGCTTCCTTCAGACTCCCAAAGGCAAGTCTATTGTGCCCTCTGGGGGTTCTATACTACTTTAAGTTAGAAAGTTATTTCATTAATATTTTTTTGATTATCATAAAATATCACTGCTTTTTTTTCTGCTTGAGGAACCAGAGACATTTTTAGTCTTTATATCAGGAAGTCTAGTTTTTCCTAACATTTTACTACTCAGAATGTTTGAAGCATTTAACTGCCAGCCAACCAATATTACATGATTATTGTTTTCATATGGACAGGCTGTTCTTGTCCTTTCTTCTACCTTTTTCCAAGTTTATTATGCAACTTTATATCACCAAGTAACACCCCCAAACTTTAGAATCACTTGGAATGCTGACATTAAACTGGCTCCAAAGGCCAACAGTGGTTTCATACTTTACTTCAATGTTACAGAAAACTGGTTAAAGTCAGAATTGAGAATTCAAGATCTTTGCTGGTTCAGGTTGAAAGCATTCTGTACTCCAAAGGCCACACCAATTCCCCTAGGAAATCCACAAGCAAGAACACAAAAGACATCCTCTCCTCATGAACTCTAGCAACTGGTTCCAGGTTGTCTGTTGCCTCCATTAGAAAAGACATGTCATGATATCCATGGGTGGTACTATCAATCCTTCAATGTAGACCAAGTCAGGAAACACACAGCAAGAAATACTGTTTTATTGATGTAATAAAAAGGTAATAATAGAAAGTCTGGTAACCGCTAACATTCATAACATCATTCTAAACCTGAAGATATGAACAGAATACAAAGGTTTGTCTGTAGAAAAAACTTAAATTACAGAAGGAGTGGCAGCATTTCCTTCCATTGAAGCAGCATTAGTATGGACCATCTAACCAGCCCATTTTCAAGAATAACCACCCCATGATTCATTTCCACTGATCTCCATCTCCAAAGCAGGACATTTCTTGTCACAGTGTCTTTTATCTTAGCTCTACAAAGAGAGGAAGAAAGATATCCCAAGATCTTTTAGCTTAGTTACCCCAAATAGAAATCACTGTCCAAGCTGTCATGAATTATTTACATGACCATAAGATATTTACAAATTCCTTCTATACTTCATTTAATGATTTGTTGTCAGGCCTGAGTCTGAAATCAAGAAGTTATATTCTTGCATTAAGAGCTTCTGCTGCAATGAGTTGGACAAGTAGAATAGTGAATCATTTTCAAGTAATTATAATTCTTGTAGTTAATTGAGAATAGATTCCAATATTTCATACTTACTCTGTTTTCAAATGACAGATAGTTAAAGCGATGTTGGCTTGTATAAGAAGAAAAGGTGTGATTTATTTATTTTATCAATTCAGAATTTCTTCCTACTTATCTTCCTTCATTAGATTATTCTGATTGTATTATTGGCTACATTTAGTAAATTCTTTGGACCTGTAAAAATGACATGCATTGACTTCAATAAATGTTTCAGGCCATAAAATGTTTATACATTCCGAACTGTCTGATTTAATAGACATGTGTGTTTAATGGATACCTTTTCCTTCCATTTAGTCTACAAAATTATGATTTTATTATAGTGAAAGAAAAAATTCACTCATAATTCTTAGACTTTGATTTATGCTATACATCACTATATTCCTTTCAGTTTATATATAAATAAAATTGGATTTTCTGTACTACCTGTTTTTACTTTGACACATTTAGTAAATAAAGCCTATCTCTTCGTTCAAATTTGCACTGCCTTCAAAGTCAAAAGTCAAAATTGTCATCAACACTATTTCTGGAACTGTTCAGCGTGTTAGTCTTTCTCTTGGTGTTAGTGATTTAGCAGGGCTTTTGTACAAAAGTAAAAATGTAAGAATGTAATGTAATGTAAAAAACCAGGGTGACCTAAACATGTTGTATTTTGTAACAAATAGTATTTAAAATACTTTTTAGAAGGACAATATGAATGTAACTGACTCGCAGTTTCTTGCTCTTCATCTGATTCAATTGATTCTTCAGTTGAATAAACTATTAAATTTGCAAGACTAATGCTGCAGTTTGTATGCTATCACCTGGAGGTAAGTCCTTTGGATTTCAGTGAGACTCATGATTAGACATCTATCAGATTGTACAGTAAACATGGGCATAAATCAACCGAACTCAGACTAACATTTTTTCTCCTTCTGTTGTCTAACAAGATACTCTATAAAAATGTCCCACTCCAATATTTCT
>JANHFK010234828.1:2091-12901 GCA_036250565.1 Sibynophis collaris | reverse complement strand
GGTAGAACAGAAACTACAATAGTATGTCTCTCTTACTGTTGACTATACTATCCATTTATTTATTCATACTTACATAGCTGCCTCTATTGTAGCAGCAACATTGGGGAGTGCACAAAACATTAAACCAACAGAAAGCTCCAAACCATAAAATAAAAATCAATTTGTTGTTGTTAGTTGTGAAATCGTGTCTGACCCATCGCGACCCCATGGACAATGTTCCTCCAGGCCTTCCTGTCCTCTACCTTCCTTTTGATACTATCCATGGGGTTTTCATGGCAAAGATACTGGAGTGGGTTGCCATTTTCTTCTCCAGTGGATCACTTTTTGTTAGAACTCTCTGCTATGACCTGTCCATCTTGGGTGGCCCTGTATGGCATAGCTCATAGTTTCATTGAGCTACACAAGCCCTTTTGCCACAACAAGGTAATAATCCATGAAGGAGAAAAAAATCTATTATAACTCCATTAAAAATATCATCGCACCTTATGGCAAATCTTTCCTATACATCCCTGTACCATATTCTTCTCCAACCTCAACCCCCCTCAACACTTGTGGGAAGAGTTAGCTCTCCAGACTTCTGGAAGACAAAGAGGGTGAAGCCTAGTAGATTTCTGGGAGCAGGGTGATCCACAAGGCAAGGGGCATCTACAGAGAAACAACCACAGAATATATAATTCTGCAGAAAAATCTATAGATTATTACTCACTAGATTTATACTGCAAGTTAATTCTGTAATATTAAAAATATTCCAAATATTTAAACATTGTGTTGTTTATATTCTTCAAACTAGATTTATATATACCCCTACACATGTTTTAATACAAGAATTATGGTCAACATGAGAATGACTATTTGTATCTTTTTCCTTGTTTTTTTTAGGATATTGGACTGACAAAGAACATCTGAAGACGTTGAGGCACACTGGCATAGTTTTTAAGCCACAAAGAGAGCCAAAAGAGTATGAACCTGCCATGAGTAACTGGATAAAAGCTGTCCGTCGTTCTCTGTCTTGGTATAGCCAGGCATCTCAATAATTAATATTATTTATATATTGGACAATATAAGTCACAACTTTATTTCTGCTTTAAACTAAATTGTACTAAGAAGCTACTGTTCTCGGACAATATTCAAGCAATACAAAAAGTCTCCTGGAATAGTAGTGAACCTTAGGTAATGGTCAAGAGACTAAATGTCAGACTGTTATGTTCTAAGCGATGCTTATTTATAATGGATAGACTTGATTTTATTCATGAGATCAGTATGTGGGAATGTTCAGATACTACCCTAGCAGATTTCATTGTCTCCTTTTGATAGAAATATATTTATTGGAATGGTTTTCTTCCACTCCATCCCCAAATGAAAGAGACACAAATGCATCCATATAGGTAAATTGGTTCTAAGATTGGAAACTGACTGTCTAGAGTGAAAAGTAGTAAAACTTTTTGTTAATTTTAAGAGTTCTTCATTATGGTGAAAACTAGTAAGCTAAAAGTGAAACATGATATAGTAATCAACTACTTGCCAAATGATGTTTCAACGATAGAATACAGAGACCAATAAATTAGCATGTGAATTGACTCAACCTTACAATGATGGTCTTAGTTTTTTATGGCTTTAAAAATGGTGAAATCTGAAGTTTCCAAATTGCTTAATTGGAAATTGGTCAGCTGTCTTCTATCTATATGAACAAATTTAGGATTTGCTGATATTCATTGTCAGTATTGTCCAGTAATCTTTGGAAGTCCTGATATTCTGATTTAAGAGATAGGGAAAAATCTTGGTATATCTACCTTTTAGGACTTAAGATTTTAGAACTTTAAATTTAAACAGAAATGAAAGAAGCCTCTCTCACATGACTCCAGGACAATGCAACTGTCGTAAATATATATTTTTTTAAATTCATTAGATAAACCCAAAGTGGATCTCATTCCCTATACACTTCAGTACCTGATACTTCAGAACTTAAAAACTTCATAGCAATCGCTATCTCTATGCAGAATGTAAACTATTGAAGGTAGAATATTTGAGAAATAGTACATATCAGCATATTGCTTTCTGTGGTTAATTTCCAGATTATTGTGGTTAGGGCCACACATTATTATGAGCCAGAATACATGTTTGGTCTTAATTTTGCATTAGTGTATTGACATTACATCAATACACTACATTACATTAAATATCACTATCACATCTTTGGCCAATCTAGATTGGCTGATTGTCCTAGCTGAAAATGTCATATGCCCAGCCTGAATTTTTATCAGATTTTAAGAAAAGTGCATGAATTTGGTCACATTACCTTTATATTTGCATGGAACCCAGTTAAATTTCTGCAAATGTCTTAGAAATTATTCAGCATCTAAATTTTGTCACTAGTAAATTTCAATTTTAAATACTATTTAAAGTAATTTTCAATGCATTATAAATATCTGCTGACTGAGACTAAGTCTATTGCTATGCTCTACTCTTCTTACCTAAGAAGTCATCTTACACTAATTCAGATCTATAATCAATTCAGCTCAGTATTCGCTGGTAGAAGTTCAGGAGATTCTTAGTTTTAGAAATATAGAAAATATAGAGAGTCTTCAATTTATGACCATAATTGGGATTAGAATTTCAGTTGCTAATATGGTCATTTAGTGAATCATATGACGACCCAATTTTATTAATATTTTTACTGTGGTTGTTAAGCTAATCATGTCATTAAGCAACTCATGCAGTCATTAAGTGAATCCAGCTTCCAATTCACTCTGTTGTCAGAAGCTGGCCAGGAAGATAATAAATTGTAGTCGTGTGACCGCAAGATGCCACTACCATGATAAATGAGAGCCAATTGCCAAGTGCCCGAATTGCAGTGACCACAAGATGGCACAAGCAGTTATAACTTCAAAGTGGATTTTAAATCACTTTTCTCCCAAGGCTGTCATAACATCAAATCATTGTTGGACTAAAGGTTTTTAAAAAAGGATTACTTGCAAATTTGTAAACTTTATCTTGGTATTCAAAAAATACTTAGCAGTGAAGTGAAATTAATCTTTGTCTCAGAATTTTCTGAGCCATGTATATATTTGCTATGCAGTGGCATAGTTTTAGTCAGAGAGAGAGATATAACAGCAAGGATTCCTTCATTTACAGCCTGTTCTGTGATAACTCAATATATTCATCAGACATAAAGCAGAACTTAACAGAAGGATAACACAAAGGAAAAAATGAGGCTAGGTGAGTTAAACATTTGTAGACAGATCTCAAAAAATTTACACAAAACGTTGTTGCAAGTAGTAATATGCAACAGCAATTAAGTATGAAAGTCACTGGCATGTATTTTTTCTAAGCAGAAATTTTATTGCAAGATTCTGATTTATGGTGCTATATATCATAATGGCAAAGGCCTAAGTGCCAGAAGAAGGAATTGGAGCAACTGGGACCTTTGAAAATCTGCATGTTAGTACTTCCTCTGTTTCTTGAGTCAGAACATAATTAGGATATAATTGTGAATTATATTTCATCTGCATTTTATACATTACTGATTATAGTAACTAGATTACTCTATGTGAATTATAGGATTGATCTATGTCTGGTCACAAGAGCCGGAAAGGTTTAAAGCGCCCCCAGTCCTCTGGTAGAATATTCATCACTTGCTATTTCATTGAAAGAACTATTTCTAAATAGATATATTTAATATATTTTTAACTCTGTAATAAAAATCATTATATTGTTCTGAATTAAGATACTGATTAATTTGAACCACTACTCTGTTCAAGCAATCTGTACAATATTATATACCTAAGAACAGCATTTTGTGCTTATATTTTCATAATATATGTTTTGTAAATTGAAACTAGCTGTTACAAAGTGCTAAATCAAGGCTGCTTTAATTTATACTGTGATCTATTACTTCAGATGTATATACTGAATACTTACTTGTAAATATAAGTTCCAGTCGCAAAATATTTTGAAACTATAAATATAAGCAGACTGATTCTTAATGCATTGAAGTGTGGCATTTAAGATGAATCATTGCTTACTAATAGTTTTATGCCGTTGCGAGTGTTGTCTATGTTGGGAAAATGGTAAATCAGAAAGGAATTGGGTCTAAATGGAGAAAAATCTGTTCTGCTTAGTTACTTGGAGCTGAATTACCCTGGTCTCCAATTTCATCAGTAGTATACTGTTACATTTTCTTCTGACTTGGGTGCAACTCAAGAATTCAACTCTACTGAATTAAGTGGATTTTATTCTCAAAGAGTTCTAGAATTGCTGCATGAAACTTTTAACTTTAATTGCAATAAAAAGTAATGTTTTCTTTAAGCTGAGCCCTAATTTCAGGTGACTTAATGGATACACTTATATACTTTTCTAGGCAGTAATAGAGAAGTGGTTAACATTGCTTTCTTCTGGGGTATTTTCAATTTCTTAGAGATCATCCATGGATCTGGAATTTCTGTGAAATCTCCCATCCAAATAGTAACCAAGCCCAATTCTGCTTAGCTTCCAATGCCACAACAATATATTCTGAACCTGTCATATTTTCCTTGATGTTAATAAGGTTTATTGCTGTCAAGGCCGATATAGTTAGCAAAGCCAAGGAACAAAAATGACATGTTTCAGGGAGTATATAAAACAGGTCTGGGTTAAATAAATAATTTTGAAGTCCCCATCTTGAAAATACTCAATTAGTCTTTTTAACATGCATTTCTCTCATGACTTCACATCTGAGATAGTTTAGAAACTATCTCATGCACTTCCCTGCAGTGGAATATAAATGGACTATTGCAATCTATTAACATAGTCCAATGTAAAGAATAAATCTTGCTTCATGTACACATTATAAATAAAGTAAATAAGACTTTGTTCTCTGTGCCCTTTCATTAGTGAACACGAATCCTGAGATTTCGATTAACTCTATGATACAAAGGAACACAGAAGACTATCTTTAGACAGAATGACAAGCACCTACATCAAATAGAAACTGTATCTCTGAAAAGAAAGAAGCCATAATATATGAATTTTATATAGTCTATAGTGCTTCCAATTGTAATATCCTGTTCTCTCCCACTGCTGTTTTCCATGGCAAAACAAAACGCTGATAAGAAAAAAATAAACATAGCTGCACAGAGCAGAATCATCACTTTCTGGTGATCTTAGCACTTTGTTGTAGCAAAATTCAAGATGGTCTGGGTTCTTTTGGCAGCTGCAACACACTCCTGGCTCCTACTTAATTCATCATTTATCAGGATGCCTAGATATTTCTCACAAGTACTACCACCCAACCAGGTATGCTCTATGATGCCCCTATGCATCTGTTAACTGCAGAATCTTACCAAGAAGAGAAAAACTGACAAAATAGATCTTGAGATTGGAAGAAATTCGATATATTTTTAAATTGGCAAACATTTTTTTGATTTGTTTTGACCTCTTTCCTTTTCAGGTAAGAATACACAGCATCTAGCAATGAAGTAATAAGCAATTAGGTTTCAGATCCTCTACTAGCATGCTTTCAGTGGAATCAGTTTTTATCAGTACAATAAACATTTTGGAAACCCCCTACATTTTATATTGATTTATAAATATACACGTACAATCTGGAAGTTTGTGAAACATCTGTCTTCTAATTTTCCATCCCTTTTCAATTGCCATTTTAGTTATTCCAGCAAGAGACAAATTCTACCCTTATAAGAGGCTTTGTTTGCACACTGCTGAACCACAAACTAACCAACCGTATTTCGGCCTAGTTATGAAAAGCCAATGTAATTAACTCATTCTCCAATTTTTGTGCAATCCCCCTCAATTGAGTTAATTGAAAAAAAACATAGAAAAGGCTGAATCTATAGTTATTACTGAATTTTTACTGGTCATCTCTGCCTCATCTGAATCAATATGTCTTGCAGAGAACAACTTGTTTCCAGAACATGATGCCAACTCCTCGGATTTTTCTCTTTAAAATAATGCAAGCCTGCATCATAAGGCTATTGGCTCTGTTGACAAAGAAATTGGGCTTTAGGCTAAAAATCTGTCCTATAATTTTTTTACATTTTTCTTAATATATTTGCTCTCTGGTCTCCTTCCTGCTTTTAAAAATTATAATTTTGCAAAGATAGATTGACAGGTGACACTCACAGCTCTTCGACCCACTCCTCCCCATAGATATGGAAGACGAATTCAGGTATTCCCCATAGCTTTTGGCTATCCAGTGACCCATGAGAAGGTTGGGGATGCATCAGGAATGAGCAAATAGGCTTGTGAGTTCACTCCAGCATGTTAGCCAATGGGGGAATTCTGTTCGCAGACACCCCCAAGTTTGTGCTGGGGAGAGACAAGGAGAGGTAGCTTGACAGCAACTGATGAGGCTAGGCGTCTGGCCCATAACTGGTGAGAAAGATGAGGTCCTAAGGAATCTTGCTATTTTCAAGGATTTCTTAAAACCGGCTCCTATTATGCCTCTATTAAGGGACTCCTGAAGGACTCACCTCTGTCCCTTCTCTAATGGCCTGGCAGGTAGTGGGAGAAGGAAGAAACCCTTGACTATCTTACTGTGCCTTAGCATCTGCTCCTCTTTCCTCCAGCTTCTGAAGGCTTCATCTCCCAGGAAGCTTTCACAAGCTAAAAGGGCATGGATCTAAAACACCATGCTTGCATTCTTAGTCCCTAGGATCCTGTTCAGCTCCTCAAGAGCAACAGGGTCAAGCCGTTCCCAGAAAACTGGGCAAGAACCTGCCACAAGGGCCTCCATTGAACCAACAATCATGGCATCTAACTGGGAATGAAGCTGTGCAATTTTGTCTTCCAGAAAATCAGCAAATTCCTCAGCTCGCTTCTTCAGGTGGATCTCTCTATCCTCCTTCCCCAGGAGAAGACAACTCACCATAAAGAGGGTTGTTGGCTGATCAGATGCAGCCACAATTAGTGTGGAGAAATACTTATGCTTCACCACCCAAATCACCAAGAATTAGGCCTTAATAGCAGGTCTTACCCATATTCGATTGAGTTTGTTCCTTGTCTTCTGCCAGCAGCACTCTAGGCATCTCTTTATCCATTTCATCCCTCTCAATTTCTCAATATACCATGTTGGACAAAGAGGTCTAATGGGTTAGGAGAGGTCACACGGGCACAATCCTATCCAGAGCCTTTAACTCAACGTTTAACTTACAATTGTAGATGTTGGAATAACATTGACCATTTCTGTTTCTATCAATCTTATTTTAATTGTTTCTGCTTAACTGTTCTCTGTTGTAACTTCCTTTGTTGAAATTAAATGAGTCATTTTTGGCAAATTTTCACTTACATACAGTACATGATTAATTTCATAGCAGTCTGGACTCTGTTTCCTGTCAGTTCAGTTCTGGACACCATGGTGATGCAGAATTGTATTTTTTATTTCCTGACTTCAAGAACTCTCAAACACTATTTTGGGTTAGAGATTTCAGACATTAGAACATATAGCATATGTGGTATCTCATCAAATATTTCTAAATTGTTGAATCCTATGTATATTCATTGCTTGGTTCTATCTAATCTCTCCTTGAATAATGAAAAATATGTTCCTCTGTACGTCTTAGATTAATTCTGAACTAGATACTTTTTCAACTCATAAAATGGTTTAAAAAACTACTCTGTCATCTTTTTTATATTAAGCACTGGTTTCCTTACAAATATTCTGATTTAATAACCACAGTTGGGACTTGCAACTCAGCCATTAAGCAAAGGAGTCACTGAGTGAAACCACAAGTGTACTTATGATCTTACTTGATTTTCCTTTGCTTTGCAGACCAGGAAAGGTTATAAATACGAGAATTGGCTGCAATGTTATTTTTTCATCATGTTTTCATTTTAAACAGTCTCTGTACCTGGGAGTCATTAAACAAGGACTACCTGCATTTCATCCATGTAATAAAACCTGTAATTACTGATTGCATAATTGGCCATATGTTGAAAAGAATGACATTTCTGCAAAAGTTATCATCTAATATTCTATAATATACTGCATTCAAACCAACATTATTCAAAATACCAATATAGACCAACACCTAATTCTAATCCACTTTATCTGCCAGTCATTTAAGATGAAACTTGACACTTGCTGTTTTTGCATCAATTCATTTTGAACTGTACATGATCACAAACCCATTTCTTGTAGTAATCAAAACATTCAATGAAAACACTTCTACAATTTTATTCTCAGTGAGATAGAACTCCCATTCCCAATTCATCCTATCCTATGGGAATAGTACTCCTCTATTGACCACATTTTGAGAAAAAGTTTGGTGAAGTGATTAAAGGCACTAGGCTAGAAATGAAGAGATTATGAATTGTAGTCCTGTCTTAGGCACGAAGTCAATTGGGTAACCTTAGGCCAACCACTTCCTCTTACCCCTAAGAAAAAAGCAATGGCAAATCTGTTCCAAGACAATGGACTCACATACCTGTATATTTACCTGAAGACAAGACTAACCCAAAGGCATCTGTGTACAAAAACCCTTCTTTAACTGAGACAATGGAGGAACTCTGAAATATGATATACACCCAGGCTTCTTACATTTGAACAAATTAGAAATTATGAGTATTCCATCTGCATTATGTTCTATACAGTAAGTTTTATTGCAAGCAAACATTCCTTGAACTAAAACAGAAGAAAAAGGTCAAGATATCTATGGAGATTCTCAGTCATGCAGGTCATGGTTGTCCCAAAGATGCTTTTTTCAAGAGGCAACTGGACTTTCTTGTTTTCTTTGAAGACGTTTCACTTCTCATCTAAGAAGCTTCTTTAGCTCTGAGAAATGAGGTGAAGAACCTTCTTGGATGAGTAGCGAAATGTCTTCAAAGAAAAACCAGAAAGTCCAGTTACCTCTTGAAAAAAGCCCCTTTGAGACAAGGGTCAAGATAATTTTGATCTGTATTTTGAACTAGTTCTTTATAAGAACTCATCTTGTAATCAGTATTCTTTATCTTTACAGCAGATGGCAGTAGAGTAAAAGCAAAGGCATGAAACCTAGCATCTGTTCTGCATTCAAGAGAAAACACAGCTTTCTCAGTCTATATAAAACCTTATTCACAAAAAAAGTTAATTTAAATTCAAATAAGATGTTCTGCATAACTATAGCCTTTAGTATAAGAAAATAACATTAAAACACTATCAACATGTCTACATCATATTTGCCTTCCAGGAGACCAATATGATACATGACATCAGCAAAGAAAATACCAGTATTGTTTAAAATGCTCAGTTCCAAGCATACAGATAATTATCACATGAGAACTGCTTATATCTGCAACCAGTAACAATAGATTGGAGATGAAGAGTTGGATGTCTATCATCAAGCAGGGTTTAGTCTATTAAAATGAAATTTAGCACAAATGATCCACTTTATGAAGTTTCTAGACCGGCTCAGTATTAATTACATAGGACATTATGGACTATATCATATTATACAATGTGGATGTGAAGGAAGCAGCATGAAATGTCAGTGCTCAACTACAGATTTGAATAATTGCAATTGTAATTAACTAAACAAGGTTTAAACTTGGCACAGGGGCACAGCAATAGAATACTAGAATGAAACTAAAAATGAACCTTCTTTAAATCTCTGGTGAGGGAGGCAGAGAGTGAAAACACTGTTAGGCTTTAGATGCTATTACTCTACCCTATGTATCTTTGGTACAGCAAATGTATCATGGCTATAGTTTTTATTAGCATATTTACGGTCCTCATAATTTAGGATAAACTTTAGGGTAAAATGTACACTCAATTCAAGGAAAAGTTGGCTAAGAACCCCAGTTGCTGATTTTTTTCCAAAATCCACAGCTGAGAAAGAAGCCAAGAATAGGTTAAGTCTGTTACTTTACAGACATGTAGACGATTTAGGCCTGTCTATAAAGGAGACTAGGGAAAAGAAAGAACGTCTCTTTTGAAAACTCATAATAATTGTAGACTGTTATAGGTATAGTGCTTTGGAATAAGTAGGTGCTACAATCTTTGATTCAGTAAGAGTTGTTTTTGAATTTTAAAAACTTCCCCTGTATCATTCCCCTCAAAAAAATCCATCTTTGGTAAGTAAACGGGTTTATTTTATAATTCATATTCTGGCTCTGGGAAATGAATGCAGTTTCTGGAACACTAGGTCAAAGATAATCTTTTGGCTTCAAGATATATTTGAATTGTTTGGCTGATATTCCCCCATTGTGCTGTTTTAGTTGCAAAAGGGTTTTTCAAAGTGGCAGTAAGTATTCATGTGAAATTGGAAGGAGCATAGTGGTTCTTGAGGTTAGGACGCTGGGCTGATTATCGGCAAGCTCACATTCGAGACCTGGTTGCTACTGTGGGATGGGGTGAGCTCCTGCTCCTGCTGACCCAGCAATTCCAAAATAGGTGACTGCAAATAGATGGATGGTATCACTTTGGTGAGCAACTTCATGGGGACATGAAAGGAGTCCCCAACTGGGCATCCTACCAGCAACAGGGATGTCACCATTTAATTCTTTCAACCCGGAAGCGCTTCAATGAACCCAACACCAATATAGTAGCAATGGAATTGGAGGCCCTATCACTCACATTCTACCTATTTTGCATGCATGCATGGCCTTCTGTCTCTAGTGCAGCCCCAATATGGAAATGGAGGAGGAGTAAGAGCAGAAAGTGGGGGCAACAAGGAATAAAAGTGAGCCCAATGCTAATAGAGCCCCCATTTCATGACACTTGAGATGTTGGCAAGTCCACCAGAGGGCAGAGTAAGGCAGAGTAAAGGAGGAAGATCCATGGGAGAGAGGGGGACAGTATGTGTGTGAGAGAGACAGAGACAGACAGAGACAGAAAGAGAGA
>JANHFK010218966.1:0-13025 GCA_036250565.1 Sibynophis collaris | reverse complement strand
TTCATCCTTCTCAGCACTCTGTCCACGTCCTCAGGAGCAATGGGATCGAACTCATCCCAGATGGTTTCTCCAAGACCAGCCTCGGTCTCATCGTCCGGACCACTTCCGTCAACGGTCAGCCCATTCCAAATCTGAGCGATTTTATCATGCAGATAGAGACCAAAGTCCTCGGCTCGACCCTGTAGCGGGGGATATTGGCCTGTTCCTGGCAGCCCTTCAGGAGAGGTTCGAAATCATCACCAGGGTGCAAGGACCGCCAGAACGACCGGTTAAACCCGGCCGATGACACATCCATCAACCCCGCCTTATGCCACAACACCATTTGCAAAGACTGGCCCCATACAGGCACCAATAATATGTTTCCGCTGCGGGAAGCCGGGTCATCGAGCGATGGACTACTCTGAAGCTGGACCCACGGCCTCCACAGGAACTAGACAGAGTACGGCAAGGAAAAGCATCAGGAAGACGCTGGAAAAGTCATGTGGGGTGCAACAAATAAAGTCACTAGCCTGACTGAAGGAGCAACATCCAGCGGGAGCGACGATGACGGAGGCCGACCCAATGGTATGTAACGCTATTAAACCCTTTTTGGTTCCGGTCATATTGACAGCAGGAAGGCACTGGGAGTGCAGAGCCCTAATAGATTCGGGCTGCACCTGTTGCCTCATGAGTGCTGCCATTACAACCAGTTTAGGGGTGGGGGTCCGGAAACTGTCCTGCCCCTTGCGCTTCAAGCAGATGGACAGCTCTTTGTTGGGTGGTCAACCAGCAACACATATAACTGACCAGATCACCTTAGAGATAGGTCCTCACCAAGAGCTTATACATTTCGTTGTAGTTCCAAAGATGACTGAGGAGGTCGTGTTGGGCCTGGACTGGCTTGATAAGTGGAGTCTAACTATATGGTGTGGTGGGGGGGTTGCCGGCACCTGAGGATAGGGGTAGGACCTAACCCGGCCCCACATGAGAACTATTGTAGAGGGTACCCGGGCGGCAGACAAGGCCACCGGTGAGTCAGCAGCGTTCCCAGGGGTGTATGGGGACCTTAGGGAGGTGTTTAGCAAAAAGGAATGACACCCTGCCTTCCCACTGCTCCGACGACTGCAGAATAGAAACCTTCCTTGGGCAAAATTGCCAAAACTCAAAATGTACTCCATGACCCCTCAGGAGTCAGCGGAAATGAGGAGGTACATAGAGAAAAACTTGAAACGGGGCTTCATACAACCAGCTAGATCCTGGGTGGTGGCCCCAATCCTCTTTTGGGAAAACAAAGACAACGGGCTATGCCTTTGCGTTGATTTCCTGGTTATTGTTGGATCATGCTGGAGCGCAGGAGATAAAGGTACTACAAACAAGGACTGTGTTGTTTGGAGTTTCTTCCTAACCTCGCCCAAACGCAACCTGACACTTGGACTTTGTTTTTTCCTTGAAGATGTTTTACTTCTCATCCAAGCAGCTTCTTCAGTTCAATTCAAAGAAAGACCAATTGCCTTTTGAAAGCACCTTTGGGACAGTCATAGTATAGCATTCATTATACTTGTTATTGAGCTCGGACAGAGCAGAGATAGAAATGGTTGAGAGAGACAATCACAAGATGCAATAAGGCTCTTTCTCGGTTGCTCTCCCTATTTAATATCTACATGAGATTACTAAGCAAGGTCTTTATAAAATATGTAACAATACGTGGATAGATTTCATTTTGGATTTTAAAAAATTTAAAGGTAAGAAATTCCAATAATACAGTTACTACATAGTGCTATAGAATCTCAATTATAGTGCTGCACTAGTACAGTTGTGTAGTAATGACAAGATGGAGTCAGCCATTCTAATATTTAGATCTGGCTCATTACAACTTCAGCAAGAAATGAAATAATTCACAACTAAAACTATAATTTATGCTAATGTGCAAAGACCCAAAACAGTCTGAACAGAAAAGTGTGTCATTCTCTATTCCATTATCCAAATCTGAAGGCGAAGAGTGAACATCTTTCTACCTGATCATATCGTTCTAATTTATTCACTGTTTAAAATGCCTGAATGAAGAGAGATCTCAATCCATTCTACTCTTTAAGAAGGATTGGTATTCTGGTCTGCAATTCACTCACCAGAAAAGCTTAAGTTTTTTCCTAAGATCTCTATTTAGTGATGCTTCCAGATTAAACAACTCTCTTTTTATACTTTCTAAGAGCTACTAGAATCCACATCTCAGGTAACCCTGGTAACAGAAGCTAGCCAGCATAATGCCTTATGGCACTGGCAAACTTAAATGTGCAGTAAAATACATGGTGGCTCAAGTGTCTCCCTCAAGCGTCTCTTCTGGACTTTGAGTTGCAAAAGGGGTTGGGAGTAAAAGAACAGAAGATAGCTTTTCTGGCAAATTCTTTCTTTCTTTCTAATTCAGTGTGCTTTTGTTAATTATTGCAGTTGCCTATCAGTACAAATAAGTAAATGAGACAAATACTGTGTACTGCTGTTCATACTAAGTATTAAAAATCTCGTGATGAGGTGCCTTCATTTCTGACCCACCCACCACAAACACAGTTATATTTCCCCCCAAAATACAATACAAAAATGGCACAAAACCATTCAAAGGTCACTTAGCAAAGCTTTGCGGTTGTTACATTTCCCAAAAAGTTCATCATGGCTCCCAGGTATGTTCTACATCCACATAAACACACAAACAACATTTCTTGGTTTTTTGAGAGGGGAGGATATATTTTTTTTTACTTTTCTGGTTTCTTTCATGATGCCTGAAATATATGCTGATTCACAGATTTATTTTCCAGGAAACTTTTATAATGAACATAGAATCATAGAACTGGAAGGCACCTTAGAGGTCTTCTAGCCCAATGTCCTACCTAAGTCAGGAGTCCTTGCATCATGGTAGACAAATGGTTGTCCACTCTTTTCTTGAAAAGCTCTAACAGCGGAGCATCTACAACTCTGGAGGACAAGGTGTTTTATTGAGTACAGTTAGTCCTTGACTTATGAGCCCAAAATTTCTGTTGCTAAGCAAGATAGTTGTTAAAAGAGATTTGCCACATTTTACGATCTTCCTTGTCAAATTTATTAAGTGAATCACTGCAGTTGTTAAGTTAATAACGTTTATTAAAAGAATCTGGCTTCCCTATTGACTTTGCTTGTGAAAAGATCGCAAAAGGGGATTACATGACCCTGGGACACTGCCACCGTCACAAATACATGCCAGATGGAAAGCACCTGAATTTTGATCATGACCATGGGGATGTTGCAAGGATATTAAGTGTAAAAAAATGGCCACAAGTCACTTTTTTCAGTGACATTGTAACTTTGAATGGTCACTAAATGTTGTAAGTCAAGGACTACCTGTAATAGTTCTATCAGGAAATTTCTCCTCATTTCCAGGTTGAATACTGTATATACAATATACATATTCAAGAAAGGCAGATAATCCATTGCTCCATTTGCCAGAAGGCTTTTATTCCCTCTCCCTTTGGAATCCTGCTGATCAGGTACATGAAAGATCATGGATCTTGTTAGAGAGGCTTAATAGTTACTTATTTCATGTTTAAAACAACTGAGAAACAGTTCTTTGAGGATTGAAAGGTAAAGAATGTGATACTTATGAGAAAGGAGCACTCTGCTCCTTTTATTTCTCCTTCTAAGAGAAATAGCTGTTAATGTTTTAGTTAGTACATGTTGGGGAATCTTTTAATACAAAATAGGATGGGAATAGGTATATATATGTGATAGTTATGAGAAAGGAGCAGAGTATATGTGTGTGTGTGTGTGTGTGTGTGTGTGTGTGTGTGTACTCACTCTGCTCCTTTCTCATAAGTATCACATATATATATACCTATTCCCACCCTATTTTGTATTAATAGATTCCCCAACATGTACTAAAACATTAACAACTATTTCTCTTATAGGGATTTACCTGCACTTTTCTCACGGAGAAGTCTAAATATGCAGCTCTTATAAACTATTATTCCCCTTGTCTCCAATCCAGAATCAAATACCATTGACTGATCTTGATAATAAAAACAGCTCTCAGTTTACTAGCTCTTGAGCTTGATAATTCCAAACAGTTACAACTAGAAGGGCATGAAGGGAGCATCAGGTCTGCAGAAACTAACGTTTTAAAAATCTGATAATGACACTAACAGATATTCACAATGTGACACTATAGTGCCAAAATAAACCACCAGGAATTTTTAATTAAGGAAGCACATTCTTTATAGTGCAATTTTAAGAAGCAAGGAGGATCACAGTAATTGACTCGTAAATATAATACAAGGACTTAAAATAATGAATTTACATAAAGCTTATCCATCAGAAATATAGACCAAAGATAAGAATGTTAAGCATTAGCAGTAAAATAAAAGTTTTTATGAGGAAGTATCGCTATACAGAAATAAAAAATAAGAACATGCCAATTAAAATTTTCTAGTCTGAAGAAATTAGGTGCTCCTAATTTATTCAATAAAGACTATTTCCTCTTAGCAAATATTGGTGTGTCTATTTGGGATCATTTGCTGAAAATAAGATGTTAATAAAAACTGCAATTCTTTTAGATCTGTGGCTTTGGAAATATATAGCTGCTTGAGAGGGTTTGCCTAATGATTTTAACCCTATTTAATATTTAAACAAGGCTTCTCTTTCTTTCTTTCCAATTCATTTAACTTTTTCTCTCATCTCATCGCCATCCACTTTTATTCCTGTTTTATTTCATGTTTTTGATATCAAATGGCTTTCGAAATTTCTGGCAAATAGATGGGGAAGAAATGGAGGTAGTGACAGGTTTTATTTTCCTGGGCTACAATATTTATTTATTTATTTTATTTTATTTTATTTTATTAAATTTCTAGACCGCCCTTCTCCTTCGCAGGACTCAGGGCGGTTTACAGTCAATTTTTTTAAAAAAACATAAATACAAAGCATTAAAACCAATTAAAAGCAAATTAAATTTAGACTGAAAATTATACCCCTTAAAAACCCAGTTTAAAATCCCAAAAGCCCCAATTATATTTAAAATCCCTACTATATTAATAACCCAAGCGAGGAGGTTATGAGGAGATATTCTCTAGTATTATGCAAGGCCAGCCGCTTTGAATAGATGAGTCTTCGGGGCCCGGCGGAAGAGGCGCAGGTCTGCTATTGTTCTTAGCAGATGGGGACTGCAGCCAAGAAATGCTCCTGGTGAGGAAAGCTACGGCAAATCTAGACAGCATTCTAAAAAGCAAAGATATCATACTACCAACAAAAGTGCGTATAGTCAAGGTTATGGTTTTCCCAGTTGCAATGTATGACTGTGAAAGTTGGACCATAAGAAAGGCTGAGTGCCAAAGAAATTAGGCATTTGAACTATGGTGCTGGAGAAGACTCTCGTGAGTCCATTGGACTGCAAGGTGGTCAAACCAGTCAGTCCTAGAGAAGATCAACCCTGACTGCTCTTTAGCAGGCCAGATCCTGAAAATGAAACTGAAATACTTTGGCCATTTAATTGGAAGGAAGGACTCACTGGAGAAGAGGCTAATGCTGAGAACGATTGAGGGCAAAAGAAGAATGGGACGACAGATAATGAGGTGGCTGGATGGAGTCAATGAAGCAGTAGGCGTGACCTTAAATGTATTCCAGAGGGTGATAGAGGACAGGAAGGCCTGCAGGAACGTTGTCCATTGGGTCGCAATGAGTCGGACACTTCGCAACTAACACAACAAATAGGATTTAGGGATGTGCCCTCCCCCAGGCTTGTTTGGATTTTCTGTGTGGAATTTTGCTATAAGGCAATCAGCCTGGATGTTCCTATTCTTTACCCAAGAAGCCTCTGATAATGGGTAAGCCTTCCACTTGATTAAGTATTGGAGTTGTTTCCTGTGCCACCTCGAATTGAGGACTCGCTGCATCTCATAATGGGTTTGGCCCCCTATGACCACAGGGTCTGGGGGCTCACCGGGTAGTGGCCTCAGGGTCAATCCGACCATGGGTTTTAAGAGGCTACTATAAAATATCAGGTGTATCTTCCCTAGCAGTTGGGGCAATTTCAATTGCACTGTGACTGGGTTGATGATCTTTACTATGAGGAATAGTCCCATAAACTTTGTTTCTTGCTAGGGTGTTTTAACCTCAAATATTTTGTGGAGAAGTAGACCTTCTCCCCCAACTGGAAAGGCCATTGCGGAGTTTGGTGTTTGTCTGCTTGTTTTTTATAGGTTTACACTGCTTTAGCTAGTGCTTTCTTGACATTCTCCCAAGTTGCTTTCAGCGTTTACATCAAATCGTTCAAGCTCACTGAGGAGGGGGGATCCCTTCGATACTCAAGGCATTGGGATGAAGTCCATGCCGCTCACTACTTTGAACAAGGTTAGTCCCATGCTACTGTGAACCGCATTATTGTATGCAACCTCAGAAAAAGGAAGGAGGTCCACATAATTGGACTGCTGATAGTTCACGTAGGATCTCAGGTACTGCTCTACCATGGCATTTAGTCTCTCTGCCCCTCCCCCCATTGGTGCTTAGATGAAAGGCCATGCTAAGGCCCTGGGATGATCCAATGGACTGCAGGAACTCTCTCCAGAACTTAGCCATGAACTGAACCCCTCTCTCTGAGATCATTCTCTGTGGTACTCCATGCAGGCAGTAGATATGCTTCAAGAATAGTTTGGCCAACTAGTGGGCTGAAGGTAGTCCACTGCAGGGTATGAAGTGTACCTGTCTGGAGAATAGATCTAATACAGTCCAGATCACCATTCCCTCCCCCCCAACTTTTCGGCACCTCCACTATAAAGTCCATTGCGATCTCCTCCCATGATCTCGTTGGTTCTGCTACCGGTTGCAGCAGTACAGGAGGTTTTCCTGGTCGTTTCTTCATTGTGGCGCAGATGGTGCAACTTTTCACATAACTGTCCACATCTTTCTTTATGCTGGGCCACTAGAACTGCCTCCTTGCTAAGTATAAAGTCTTTAGGAACCCGAAGTGGCCTGCTGGTTTAACATCGTGGCTTCTCTGGAGGATTAGGGTACATAGGGATTCTGGGACATAAGAATTTTGTCCTCTTCCATGCTAGTCTTTTTGTCAAGATGTATTGATTGTCTCAGATCCAGGGATCTGCTAGCAGTTCGATTTTGAGTTTTGTGGTTAGGTCGCTTGCTGGTTGGTCTTGCTGATCGCGGCGTTTTTGTCTGGTTGTCACTTGGGCAGATATTTGAGTAGGGGGAACAATGGCGTCTACTACTTGCTCCCATTCGCTATTGTACTGGGGCATATGAGAAAGGGAGTCAGCTAGAAAGTTCCTCCCCCCCAGGATGTGCTTTAGCACAAAGTCAAAATGGTTGAAGTATTGAGCCCAACAGACTTGTTTGGGTGATAGTTTTCATGGAGTCCTGAGGACCTCCAGTTTTTTGTGGTCAGTCCAGACTTTGAACGGTCTCTTGCCCCTTCCAGCAGGTGTCGCCAGGTTAGCAGTGCCCATCTCATCGCGAAATCTCTTTTTCCCATACGGCCCATCGTCTATATCTGAGCTTGCGGGAGGTGTAGGCGCAGAGCTGTGGGCGCAGGGCTATTTTAGAGTAGCACTGCTCCCACTGCCCGTCGCTGGCATCTGCTTGGATAACAAAGGGCTGTTCAGGGTCAGGATGTTTCAGCATCGGTTCCTTTGCAAACATTTCTTTCAGTGTTTCACATGCCTCTTGGCAGGTTAGGTCCCACTGTAGAGGTTATCCCAGGCAGGGTTTCGTCCCTGGGCCCCCTGTTTTTAAGAGGTCCATCATGGGTTTGGCGATCTTTGCGAAGGAGGGGATGCCTAGGAAGCTTTGTAGCTGTCTGTGGGCACGAGGGGGTTGCCAGCCTAGGACGGATTGTACTTTGGCTGGGTCCATCTCTATATTCTCATTTGACACTCAGTAGCTCAGGTAGTCTAGCTGTGCGTGGTGAAATTCACATTTTGATAGCTTGACATACAAGTTGGCTGCCAGAAGTTTCTCCAGTACCCAGCGAATTAAGTGTATATAGTCATTCATGGTCTCAGTGTAGATGAGGATGTTGGTCCAAGTAGACAAGGAACGCTTGTAGAGGTGCTCATGCACCATCTCGTTGATTAACTGCATGAACATTGCTGGGGCTCCCTGCAGTCCAAAAGGCATCACTTTGATTATTGAAAGCTCCCTAAGGGGCAGTTGAACTCTTGTTTCCTACTCATCTCCCTCCCTGATGCATACTCAGTAATATGCTTTTTTGAGGTCTAATTTGGTAAAAACTTTTCCTTTGGCTAGGTGAGATAGCATGTCCTTCATGGGGGGAGGGGGTATAGATTGTGTATGCACATAGCATTTATTCCTCTAAAGTCCATGCACAATCTCATAGTTCCATCTTTTTTTTTCTTTGAAGAGGACTGTGCTGCGACCCATGGCTTGGCTGGCTCAGTGAACCCCCTTGCTAGGTTTTTGTCTATGTAGTTGCATATTTCTTGCATTTCCCGGGGCACCATGGCGTAGTTTGGGCTTCGGTAGTTTTGCCTCGGGAATGATTTCAATGGCGTAGTCTCTCATGGTGGAAAGGTAGGATGTCGCACTCGGCCTCACTGAATACTTCTGTGAGGTCCTGATATTCCCTTGGGATCTGTTCAGCCTCTGGGGTTTTGTTGGATGTGGCGGCCAGTTGTTCTGGTGGGCCCTTTTAGAGGGTTTCCTGTGTGGTGGTGTTTCTGCTTGCTGGTCTGGAGGGGGTTGGGGTTCCCTTGCTATCCTCAGTCTGTGGCTTCCCACTTGCCAAGCCAGGAGAGTCCCAGTATGACTGGGTCTGTCATTTTTAGGGCTATTACGAATCAAATTACTTCCCAGTGGTTCACTAGCTCTAGCCTCACTGGTTTGGTCAGGTGAGTGACATAGGCTCCCTCCAATAGGGAACAATCAACCTGTTTGAACAGGATCGGGTGAGCCAGCCTTTTCGCTCTGATTCCCAGTTTCAGGACTGTGGTGAGGCTGATCAAGGATCTAGTGCAACCTGAGTCTATTAGGGCCTGAAAAGTCTCATAGGTTCCTGTTTTGGGGGCGGTTAGGCATATTGGGAAAAACGAAAGGGTGAACTGGTTCACTCACCATTGGGTCGTTTTCACCCTCGTACTCGCTGTCATAGGATTCCGGTGACTGGTCGTCGTTGCCTGGGGTTCCCCCCTTTGGCTGGGTGGGGAGGGACTCTGCAGCCTGGAGGCCCTACCCAGACATATCAGTGGCATGCTTGGGGCCTCGTTCCGGTCGTGCCCTGTATGGTGGCTCTGGCCTTGGTTTCAGGGCTGGGGTTGCATATGCTGATGCCATTTGGCCTATCCCCCTGCATCTGTAGCATTTCAGTGGACTTCATGGGAGGGCTGATTTTGGGGGTGGCTGTGGTGCTGTGATTCCCCATTGGCTGGGTGGTCTCTGATCTGGTTGATCTCTCTCTTTAGTGTCCGGTTGCTTTCTCATGTCATTGCCACGCATCGTCAACTTTTATGGCTAATTGGAACCATTTAGAAAGTCAGTCCAGGGTGTCCCAGTAGGCGATTACTTGGGTGATTTGCTTGTCCAGGCTTGTTCTGAAAAAGTATACTAAGAGTCACTCTGGTAAGGGGGTAGTTTCCCAATAACTCTCCTGAATTCACAGATGTGTTCCTTGATGGGTCACCCCCTCTGCCTTAGATTTCTGAGCTCATCTTCCGCGTACAGGTCTTCCTCCGCCTCCTCAAATTTGGCCTCTAGCAGTCGTAGGAAGTCATATACGTCTTGCAGTTGGGGGGCTCTCCTCTTATGGAGGAGCCATTCTCTGGCTTCTCCTTTAGCCCCTCTGCAATGGTATTCATCATGGCTCTGGGAGATGGGTAGAGATGTGCTTAGCATTCTAGGTGGATCTCAGCCGAGTCAAGAAATAGAACTAGTTGGTTTGAGTCTCCATCAAATTTTCCCCTGAAGCGGGGCAGTTCATTCAGCACTGCTCCTCCCTCCTCTTGTCGGCCCCTGTAAGCCTGTGCTTCATATGGCTGGCCCTCTTCTTCAGCTCTAGTTTGGAGAGAGAGGGTTGCCTGTTGCGTGAAAGTGGCACTAGCTGCAGTCTCAGGCTCTTCCTCCTTCTGGTGGGGGAGAAGGGGGGACTGCATTCCAATCTGCTTCTCCTCACTTCAAAAAGATCAGTTGCCCCACCTCTCTCTTTTGGCCAGCATGACGGCCCCTCCTCACGAATGGTGGCTCGGTCAAATTCCTTCCTCAGTTGCTCTATGGAACTCCATAGGGGCTCCAACAGGGACTTTGGGAGCCTGGCTTGTGCCCAGTCCCACATCCAATCCACTTTTCTCAGCTTGCTCAGGGGCTTTGTTTTTCTGGGCATTGGGGTGGGGAAACTAAAGCTCAGCTGCTTTAGGGGTTATCCTTCACCAATACTCATCCCTTCTTACTTTGGTCGTCTCAGCTTTGATGTCTGAGAGGCTGCACTCCAGTTGCAATCAGGCTGCTGGGTCCCGAGATTGCCTCATTGGAGGTAATCTCTGCCTCCTTTTGGGTTGCTTGCAGCAGGCTTTCTTCAGATAGCCCATCTTCTGCCATGGTTGCTTGAGTTTCTCTCCAAGCACCAGGGAGTGATTGGAGAGCCCGGGATTCAAGAAGCCCGGTAATTTTGATTGATTTTAAATGGAGAGTTGACCTGCTATCAAGATTCTAACAGATACCCTAATTAACTTATAAGTCTCAAGCCAAGTTTCAAAAGAAAACCAATTATTTATTAGGAGCAACATGTCGGCATCTACTAGAGTGAGGTCAACTCTGCTGCACGTAATTTATGGCTCAATTTTGACCCTGTTTACCCCCTCCTCTCACTCTGTCATAAATCACATTCTCCAACGAGGCACTCCCGCGGGCCGTAGGAAACACGCCTCACAAGCCAGCTTCAGTAATCTGAGATGCAACCATGGAAGAAGGTATGTGTGGAATGTGCTCCCCCCTTGCTGCCCATGGCAACTCGAGAGCAGACTAGAAATGCTTTGCGAGTTGACAGTGGCAATCAACTAACAACTGCAGAGTTCGCTTAACAACCATTGTTAAAAAGGATTGTTAACTTCAAATCTAGTCATATGATGCTCGATTTACGACTACAAGAACTTATGACTATAATTCTGAGCTCAACTTACAGTTATAAGTCAAGGACTACATCTATAATCCTCGATTTACAGTCATGATTGGGACCAGAATTTCTGGCTTAAATCATTGCAGACATTGTTTAAGCCAGATTTACTTTCTCCAAAGCAGGCATAATTTTGAAAAGTAATTAAATGAATGGTGGCAAATTAAGTATCACCTATACACATGATTTTGTCTGTGCTTTTAACCCCTTTGTATTTATTCAAATGCATTTAAAAACAGGAGCAGGAATATGTTAGAGATATTATAAGGTGTCTCTCTAAAAGAATTAGTAAAATGCCCAACAAGAGGCATATTCTAGAATTAGTTTTGACAAATAGGAATAGGGTGGGGGAAAGTTTAGGTTCTAGCGATCATCAATGCTTTTGGATTAACATTAAAGGCAATACAGCATACACTAAAACTAAAGTTTTATAGACTTCAAGCAAACAAATTTTACCCAAATGGGAGATTATCTAAAACATAAATTTGAAGGGTGGCATAAAGTGATAGGAACCAGCAATGCTCAGTGGACACTGATAAAATCTGCCATCCTAGATGCAACTAGTCTGTATGTGAGGCTCATTAGTAAAAAAAAATAACAAAAAGCCCTTACAGCAGATGTACATAGGATAGTAAAGGAGAAAAATATCAGCAGAGATACGAAAATAGCTGAAATGTAGCTGATTGAGAGGTATATAACAGAAGCTACAAACAAGTTATTTGCGCTACTAAAGTGCAGAAAGAAGAGGAACTGGCTAAAAAAACAACAACCCTTTTTTCAGGGGGGGGGAACTGTGTAATCACTGAAATCAAAGATTTAAACAATTCTTATACTAAGGGAGACCTGGCTACACATACCATCCAAAAATATACTTCTATTCAGCCTTCTCAGAAGTAGATGCCAATTACAAAAACAAATTGGAGGATCATATTAGTCCTAGCAGTGCAGGTTTTTTTCCAGGTTTTTTTAGAGGTGGAGGTAGCAGATGGGTCCAGATGATATTCATTTTAGTATTCTGAGGGAACTTCTAGGTGTGCTCACTGGACCATTAACTGATCTGTTTAACCAGTCTCTCTTAACAAGTGAAGTTCCCTAGGACTGGCAAACAGCTAATTTTGTATCCTTCTACAGAAAGAAGGGCTAGGAAAGAAGCTAGAAACTATAGGCCAGTGAACTTAACATCTGTAGTAGTAGTAAAGTTAATGGAATCAGTCCTGGGAAAAAAGGATTAACATTTAAAACCGTATAACGTGATGGACCCAAAGCAACATGACTTTACTGAGGGCAGATCATGTCAAACTAATCCGATTTACTTTTTACTATGTCACAAATGTTCTGGATGAAGTTGGTGGTCTAGACATAGCCTATCTGGATTTTAGCAAAACATTTGATTCAGTGCCACATAATGAGCTTATAAAAAAGTTGTAGAGGCTAGGGCTTAACCACTGGATGATCTAGGAGATAGGAAGTTGGCTCAGGTGTAGATCCCAGTATATGATAATTGACAGAGCACTATCTGAACAAAGAGCAGTCATAAGCGGTGTACCATAAGGCTCAGTCCTAGATCCTATTCTTTTTATAATGTGTTTGAAAGTGACAGAACAGAAAGGATTGCAAGATAAGGTTATACGCTAATAGGCGCTGCCATGATGGATTTCAAATGACAGGTGCTCTTTAATATTGTATTTATAAGCTGCTTAGGTTTCACTTTCATTTTACTGCTTGCTCTTCTCCTTACTGGTACAGATGCATTTCTCTTCAATCATACGGTTTGTAGTGTACATAGATTTGCAAAACAATGAGCTAAAGGAATATTCTTGAACTTTGTTTTATAATTTATCTCATGGTTACTGTGAAATTATGTGAATGCATCAATGCAGTGCATGTTATCTCAGCTTGC